>JAFLJL010016422.1:40936-53436 GCA_018398815.1 Conus ventricosus
GGGGGCCAAAAACCCCAACAGTCCTTTCCCCCCCACCCCCCCCCCCCCCCCCCCCCCATCCCCAAAACCAAAAAAAAAAAAAGTAACGTCCCCTTATTTTAGAAATGCCGTCGCATTGCAAAGGGTTCTTCCCACACTTCGCCCCGTAGGGGAGATAATCTTCTGACGTGGAAAGAGGCTTAAGATTATTCTTTGCGTTTCTTTCGCAGTTAAATTTTTGTTGTTGTTTGTTTTTTTGTTTTTTTTTTTTGGCCAACGCCCTCATTTAATGTGTAACAATGACATACTGGTAACTTATACAGTGGCTGGCATTAACACTTTCCTTGGTAAACAAAACAAAAAAACATCACTGCCCGGGTTCCCTTTCTTTCTGTGCACGTGATACACTACACGGGACAAACGGGACATCAATACAGCATCACGTGGAATGATAAAATATAAATTACTTATATAGCACCTATTGTCGGCTAAGACCAAGCTCTAAGCGCTTTACAATCCACACTCGTTTACACAACGGGCGCCTACCTGGTAGTGCCGACTGAAGAGCTGCCAGCTGGCGCTTCATTCCGTCGTTTCCCGGTCTTCCAGTCAATATCGTTCACTCATACCCTTTTCCTTCCTTCATTTTTTTCATTTCTCACGCAGGGTGCATGCCATGTGTAACTTTGTCCATCCATACCAACGGCCAAACGGGCCTTTCTCTTCCGAAAGTTGGAGAGGGGTTTTTAAACGTTTGTGCAAGAGGGTTATGCAAGCGTTCACAACAAGGCACCTCGGTTTATAGTCTCATTCGAAGGACTGTATGGGGAATGGAGCCCAGAACCAATTTTTAACTCTGAGGGAAAAACCCCCCTGTACCGAAACGGCCAGGCGTAGATTCGAACCCGCGACCCCAGGATCACGAGTCCGGTGCTCTAACCAACTGAGCTATTCCGGCACCATCAGTCGGTGGCACTCTTTCATTTGCAATGGAAGGCTTCATAACAACGGGGAAAGAAAACTGAGAAGCAGGATCGAAGAAATACAGCCTGGTGGAAACGGCAAGCAAAATGGACAGTCATTCTTGTGATTCGGAAGCTGTGGAAAAACTGCATTCTCGGGGGTCCGGATCGATTGGCGACTGCGCGGTGGCAATGATGATTGTGTGCCACAGCTTATAAATGGGCTGGAAGTCGCAGCCATGTTCGGTGTTTCAGTTGACCTAACTTTCGGGATCTGACTCCTTGTCGTAATGAAATATATGCCTAATTTATCGCGTGTGTGTGGGGTGTGTTGTGTGTGTGTGTGTGTGTGTTGTGTGGTATGTGTTGTTGTTGTTCTTTAATTTAACGGCTTTTCACTAGATGGATATTAGACAAGGTGTGGGTGTTTGAGTGTGTGGTGGGGTGTGTGTGTGTGTGTGTTTTGTGTGTGTGTGTGAGTGTTGTGTGTGTGTGTGTGTGTGTGTGGTGTGTTTGAGTGTGTGCGTGCAGCGTGCGTGCGTGCAGCGTACGTACGTGAGTGCGCGCCGCCCTGCGTGCGTGTGCGTGTGTACGTGTATGTGTGATGAGGAGAAACTCTAAGTAAGATTAAACTGTAAAAAAAAAAGAAAAAAAAAAGACACAAAAGTAAAAACAAACAACTGTACAAAATAAGATCATGAAACAGCAATTACAGATTGACCAACTGGGTTTAAAACATAAGAATTCGTACAAAATTTAAGAGAGATTGGATCCTGGAAATGCACTTTGAAGCACCTTTCTAAATTCTGACAAATCGGAATCAAAGTAGGGCAAAAGTATAGAACGTGTGTTGTTGTACAATTATAAAGGGGTGCCGCAAGCACATCGAATATTCTTGACATATTTTGTTCTGAATGCATTTATTTTTAACCAAAAATAATAAGGAGACAAGTTGTTTACTGGGTTTTGGGATAAATCCTATGTTTGTATTACAGTTTACTGATTTACGAGGAAGCCCTTTTTAAAAGATTACTTGCTCGAGAGCTCGTACAACAAAGTATAGAAGTGTCGGGTTTGTTTTTCCCGTGGGGAAACCTTTCTTTGTATATTCCTCAAATTTTCAAAAGAGACCCTTTGTAAGAGAGAATATCCTTCATGTAAGCTCAAGGAATATGAATAGTAGCCGTATTGTCAAATTGTTTGCACCTGCTCGAGCAATCCTGTCAGCCCACTCATTTCCGGGATATGAAGCAATGAGAAAGGAACCCAACAAAATTAACTATTATACCTCTTGACATAAGGTTGTGAATAAGAAATTTTAATTTCTGATATGATTCAGCACGGTTTTTTGAATTTGTAGTTTCAAAGCTTGAAGAACTGACTTAGAATCTACACAGAAGAGGATACCATAACAGTCCAATGTAAATCATTATGTACTCTACGGCCATTAATATGGCTATAAGTTCGGCTGTAAAAATAGACAGATTTTGTCCCAAGATGAAAGGACTTCTCAATTTTTAAAAATGGAATGACAAAGCCACAACCAGCATTATTGTTTAATAGAGACCCATCGGTATAGATTTTTACAAAGTTACAAATAACAATCACTGATATGTGATTTTGCTTCGCAACCCTAGAATATTAATGTTATCATTTTTTGATAGAGTATATAGTTTATAATCAAATTTTTGGTTTGAAGAGCTCCCAGTTTGGAAGGGGAAACTTACGGGAAAACGCATAGCAAGCTTTTTATGATTGATACCTAAATTTTGTCAACAATGAGAAGAAATGTGGAGTATCGTTTTAGTGGCTCGAATGTTTTTAGCACGTTTGGGAAATCTACATCAGACCTCATATCCAGTTCCGTTTGTAGCACTTTGAATATTTTGAGCAGCGAAGAATGTACTTAGCGCAGGCTAGTTCACGATGGTCATCAAGAGGTAAGACACCAGCTTCATGTATGTTCCTAAAGCTGAAGCATGAAATGGAACACCAAGGGCTAATCTGAATCCCTTTAAAGAGTCTATACATTGAAGCTTTTTAATAAGTACTTAGGAGCACTAAAAAAGACCTCTTGTGCATATGAACAATTTGGATCTAACTAAAGCCGAAGAAAGATGTATTAAACTTTTTGTTTCCGGGCCCCAACTTTGTTGCTTATAACTTTGAGCAGATTAAGAGATTTTCTCCCTTGATTTATTATGTGTTTCCAATGAAAATTCCAAGAAAGATTGACATAAGATGCACACCAAGGAATTTAATCTCAGAAGTGCAGCTCAATGTGGTATTTGTACTTTGAATTTTGGGAGTATTGTGAGCAGACCCACCTGCATCAAATAACATTATACGGGATTTTTCAGCCGACAGGCATAAGCCATTAATCAGACATGAAGTTCGCAATGTTGTCTAACTCTTTTTGATATTTTCTTCTAATGTAATTAACAGATCTTTTGATGTGTTCTTTTTCAATGTGGCTTTTCAACCATAAGCAGATGTCATCCGCATATTGAATCAAGTTAAATTTTTTTTTGAAATGTATTTAGGTAAATCATTAGTTAAAATATTAAAGAAAGGGCGATCACAGAGCCTTGAGGGATACCCATACTAGTAATCTTTTGGATGAATAAGTATGACCTATTCTTGCCCTGAATACTTCTGTTGGTCAGGAATGTTTTAACAAATTTATAAATAGACCAGAGAGACCTATAGTTTTTTAATTTATAAAAAGCCTATCATGCCAAACTTGATCAAATGCCTTGTTGATATCGAAAAATGTGGCGAGAACGTTTGTCTTCTAGCAAACGGTGTTTAATTTGCGTAGTGAGCTTACAAGATGAAACAATCGTAGACCTGGGCCCTTTTTAAAACCGGCCCGGTTTGCGGGATAATGGGCCCTTTTTTCACAATAGTATGTCAATCTGTTTAGAAAAAAGTTATCTCCATTAGTTTACAGACATGAGATGTAAGAGCTATAAAGGGCGATAGCTTTTGTGTTTTTTCATTGATTTTCCATTCTTTAAAATGGGAACAATAATTGATCCTCCATATGGAAGATGTTTCCCTTCAATCCAACATTTTTTTAATAATTTCATGTAAAATAAAACAAAATTTTGTGGTATATGTTTTAACATTTTCATTAGAAATGGCATCTAAACCAACAGACGTTTTCTTATTAGACAATGAAGAAATAGCAGAGTGTAATTCCTGAGAAGTAATATCAGCATTTAGATCATGACAATTTTCCGTCAGATCAGCGTACAATTTCTTTGTTAGATTGGTTTTTCCCTCATAGCTCTGCATTTGTCTGAAAAAACTACAGAAGGAGCTGTTTTTGGAAACATGTCAGCAAATGATTCTGCTTTTTTTGGGGTCCGAAGGAAATTTTTCAGCACCTATTTATGATTGGATATGCAGGTAAAGGATTCCCTTTTCATTTCATGGATCTTTTTCCAAATTTTATTGGGTAATCTTAAAGTTCACTTATTTCATTAAAACAAAATGAGGGCCAGTATTCGCGTTAGCATTTTCAATTACTTTATCCTTTGATTCTTGGCAGTTTTTAACTGGGATGCTCCTTTAACCTTTTTACTTTTGCGTACAGTTTAAACGTGCTTTTATTTTTATCAACAGCGGTTTCTTCTGCAAGATTCTGTCCAACCCCACTTTACCCGTGGGTTTGGGAATTTTGATTGACTAGAATCGAATTGCCTCAAACCCGCTGCATGCAGTAGTGAGATAGTAAAATGACTGTACATAGATTCTAATCAGATTTATCAAAAGAATTGACATCAAATGAAGATAGCACAGATGGGAAATTTGGCCCCGTCAGCTCGCTTGTAATCAAACTTTGGGATTTTATCCTTACTGTCCCTCTTGGGTCACTACAAATCCTCTCAGAGAAATAACTATGGGAAATGATCACTCCCCTAAAGTGTTATCATAAGTTTGCCATGTACAGGTCGGGACCATTGATGGAGAGATTAAAGACAAGTCCAATTTTCAGATGATCTGTGACTAGGGGTTTTCAGGCAGTCTCGTGATACTTCCATCATTTAACAGGACGAGGGGGGAATCTGATATGTCTCCACTAAAAAGGTTTGAGCTGACTTCGTGGGAAGTTCTATCCCAGAAAGGAGCATGTTCATTAAAGTCGCCTGCAATTAACCATTTACTACTTTGAAAGTTTATATTATGTAGCCAGTCTGAATTGTTATCAATGACTCCTTTTGAAGTACACAGAGACAATGTTTTAAGACTAGAGAATTGTTTAAAAATGAACGGAAGCTGCACAAGAATACAAGTCTGAGGTGCCAGGAGGTATAGGTGACTGAAGGGGATGGTAAAAATAAATGGTCATTTATATAAATGGCTGCAGAGACTTTCTCATTGTCACCAGTTTCTTGTACCACAGCGGGTAAAAAAAACGACCAGCCGTGGCAAGTCGTTTTTTAGACACAATTAGGGTTGAAGAATAGGACCATGTAGGAGCTGGGTTCAAGATGCCCGTTGAAGATTTACCAAATTTTGTTAATCGACCGGCATTCCATTGTAGTATATTAAGTCAGTCTTCTTTGCCATCAAATTTTTACAATGGACATTCAAGGGAGGCACAATTGGCAAAATGAAGATGATTTAAATGAAAGATAAAAGGACAATTCCCCAACAATGAACTAATTTATGAACAGTTACGCAATAGAGAAACACTTTTACAAAAGGCATGTGTATGTTGTGTGTGTGTGTGTTGTGTGTTGTGTGTGTGTGTGTGGTGTGTGTGTTTCCACAAGTTTATGATCAACCAACTCCCTCGGCTTCCCCTTCTCGTGAATAGGTGTAATATACCTGATTCCTATAAACCATTCTCCATTCTCCTCTCTCTCTCTCTCTCTCCTCTCCCCTCCTCTCTTTTCCTCTCTCTCTCTCTCTCTCTCCTAATAAACCATTCATTCACTTATTCATTTATTCATTCCTCTCTCTTCTCTCTCTCCTCCTCTCCCTTCTCTCTTTCTCTCCCCTCTCCCCTCTTCTCTCTCTCTCTCTCCCCTCTCTCCTATGGGAAAAAAGATCCGAACTAAAGCCGTTTTTAATTAACGTGTTTTTAAGATCAGTTGGGTTTTTTTAATGCAAATGTGTAATTTGATTTTGAAAATGCTAGCAGCTCTGATAAAGGCAACGTTCCGCCTCTGGACTAACAACGAATGAACCCCCCCCCCCCCCTCCCCTCCTCTCTCTCTCTCTCTCTCTCTCTCTCTCTCGTTGGGTGATGAGTACATGAGCCGTCCAGTCGGAGAAAAAAAAGCGCAACAACCACGATACTGATTGGTCCCATGGTTTTTACGGGAAGAAATTTCCCCCCCCCCCCCCCCCCCCCCCCCTCCGAATTATGGTATTTGAATGATTTTTCCACGAAGTAATCGACTATGTATTTTGGCCATTTTTAAGGGAAAAAAGTAATGTGTACAATCTTAATAATCACAGATTTATTCCCTGGTGAGATTAGCAGGAAACTCAGTATTTAGCACAGTTGTTAACGATGGATCATAAGAAAGTGCACAGAAACTGAATATTACGCATGAAACCAAGGTGGCTTGTGGAAGAGATTTTGGGACGATATGTTACAATTTTACTTAGCATTCAAACAAAAGCAGTTTTCATTAACATCAAACGAACGAAAAGAAGCTTTTTTTAGACCTCAAAAGCTTTTGACTCATAAAAAAAAAATGTTCTGTGATAGATAAAAATGTAAATAATGCAAATAATAAGTCAATCGTAAACAAGTATCAGAAGCATTGGTCAGTCAGTGGAGATTGCATGTCTTAGGAGATCCAAGTAAAGGTTGTACGTTCAATTCTTAGCCACGACAATGCTTGGGTTATTGAACACAGAGCTGACTACTCGGGACGTTGGACCCCTTTTGACCTCCCTTTGCATCCTTGAATGATCCTCAAGCATAGGCACAAAGATTTGCTCCCTACAATTTATACTGTTTGGGTTAATGATTATAGTTTTCAACAACTTATTTTCCTTCCATATTTTCTTTTTTTTTCACTTCTCTAACCCTTCGCTAGTGTTGGATCCTTTTTTTTTTGAACGCTTGGTGGTGAGAACACGTAGAATTATGGACTGTGATGTGTCTATTTGACGCCAACGGACCCGGCAGATTTATCAGTGTTTCTCTGATGTGTCCGTCCCGCGGAAAAATGACCAAGGAGCAATTATTTATATGTATAGAAGTGGATTTACCTTTAAGTGATATTACGATAGTTTTCATAAGTAGTAAAGAAGGGTTAAATAATTAATATATATTTTCCAAATTTAGTGTTCTGTTGTGTTTTTTCATTATTTAATTTTGTCAAGTCATCAATATAATGCCGGAACCAATTGATGGCCTGTACTTCTTTCCACAACTACTAAATTGTTCAAATAGTGTCAGAGCCAGGCATGTTGGATATAAGCTTAAATATGGTATGAAAATCGAACAGACTATATCAGTTCTACTTTTTAGGTTGAACAAAAAAAACGGTATAACTCCAACGTAATTTTGAATAGTGAGCTGGGTTTGAGGAGTCATCCAGGACTTGAAGGCATAGAGCCAGTATTGTGCGTGACGCTGTTGAATTGTTCGTTCTGGTAAAGCCGAATGAGCTCATGTGTATAAACACGTTGTTGGTTTACCAACACAGCTGACTATTTACAGCATTCACCGTGTGTACTTCAACTGAAAGTTAATGTCAGTAAGAATATGATAATGTTTTGACAAGGTGGATACTACTTATTCGAGAGAGAAAGATGGAAGTGTAATTATATTAAAATACATGTAGTTAATGTTATTTTTAAACTGCACATTTGAGCTTTGTTCCGTAATTGCGAAGACCGGGTATCAGAGCATATTAAATCCATTTACGAAGTATCCTTTTGAACAGAAACAAAATTTCAGTTGCATGTCTTTGTAATTAAGATATCGGACACGCAAGCACAGTCTGTTAATGCAGAATGTGAACTGTTGGGACCTGGCCCATGCAGAACCTGACATTGGGACCTGCAATGCAGAACCTGAACATTGGGACCTGGCAATGCAGAACCTGAACATTGGGACCTGCAATGCAGAACCTGAACATTGGGACCTGGCAATGCAGAACATTGGGACCTGCAATGCAGAACCTGAACATTGGGACCTGGCAATGCAGAACCAGAACATTGGACCTGCAATGCAGAACCTGAACATTGGGACCTGGCAATGCAGAACCTAAACATTTGTTTACCTTACAGATTTCTTCGCTTTGTCGTTGTTGTGTTTGAAAAACGTAGGTGAACCTGAGATGTGTGCAGCCTATAATTGCTGTATATGGTGAAACCAGAATGCGTTAAGTCCGCTATTGAGACCATTAGTTATTTGTTAAAGTGTAAGAACACCGTTATCTCTGACAAGGCACATAAACTGTCGTATAAATAAACGTTTAGGGGAAGACAACTGGGTGTCAGAGAGACGTAACTGTGCGGTGTGGGATGACGGTGGGGTGTTTGAGAAGTATGAAACGAATTAATGACTATTTGTGCTGACGTTTAATTTATTGTAGTTGACACAAAATAGTATGAAAGCATCTCTAAACAGTAACAGATTTTAATGTTCGTAGACGTTTCAGCAGTACACGCGAGTAAAAACAGATCTTTTGCTTTATATGAATAAACCATCCGAAATGTATAAAGACGTCGCTTAAGATGGGTGTGTCAAGTCTGCCTGCGCATTATTCTCGTATGTAGAGAAACCGTTGACCCACATTTGCTTGTCCTTTGTGTACAGATTTTAGTTGTTGTTTTTTTTTTGTTTTGTTTTTTAAAGGTTCTTTTGATTTTTGTGTTGTGCAGCTCTTAAAGAAATCCGACAAAAATGATTTCCGCATTTATGACTCAACACAAAAGTGTCCTCATCCATTCTACCACCCACCCCCCTCCCCACGCCCCTCAAAAAACACCTTCTGTGCGTATTTAGTTTTTGTTGTGTTTTTCAGCAAAAAGCAGTTATGTTGAGAGAACTAGAAATGTCGTAATACTGTAATTTTTCCCTTCCGATTTGCATAATCTGCCTGTTAACAAGTGTTAAAGTATGTAAGTTTACTGTAACGGCAGCAAGAACTGTCCTGTGATTTTTTTGTTGTTGTTGTTTTTCTAGCGTACGTGATTCAACCGGTCACAGTACCTGAATTACTCTTCCAAACTCAAAATTGCAGTTCATGCTTTTTCTTTTTCTTTTTCTTTTTTACTTCAAGCTTCACAAAAGGTCGACGCCTAAAATTCCTCTCTCTCTCTCTCTCTCTCTCTTCTCCCTCTACTCTCTCTCTCTCTCTCTCTCTCTCTCTCCTCTCTCTCTCTCCTCTCTCTTTCGGCGGGCGAGAATGATTTAGTGAAAAAGAAACAACGGTTCGTAGTGTCTGACCGATCGTCTGTTACGTATTCCGCACTTCCCAGACATCAGTCCCTTATCGTTGCTGCTGCGTTGTTGTTGTTGTTGTTGATGATGATGATGTTGTTGTTGTTGTTGTTTTTCTTTTTTTGCCTCTGCTGCTGTTGCTGTCGCTTTACTTTATATCTTCTTTCCTTCTTTCTTCCTTCGTTCCTTCCTTCTTTTCTTTCTTCCTTTCTTTTTTCCTTCCTTTCTTATTTTCTTTCTTCCTTCCCTTTCTTTCTTTCTTTCTCTTTCTTTCTTCTCTCTCTCTTTCTTTCTTTTTTCCTTCCTTTCTTATATTCTCCTTCCTTCCTTCTTATTTTCTTTTTTCCTTTCTTCTTTTCTTCTTTTCTTTTTCCTTTCTTTCTACTTCCTTTCACCCTTTCTTTCATTTCTTCGTTTCTCCTTCCTTTCTTCCTTCCTTCCTTCCATTCTTCCTTCCTTCCTTCCTTTCTTTTTTCTTCCTTTCTCTTCATTCCACGGTACCTGCGGAGTGTCCATCGCCTAAGGACGTCCTCGCGGTCCGACAAAGAAAGAAGATCAAAAGCCTCTTTGTCGTGGCGTGCGCTTGCTGCGGGCCTCGGTCATTCCCTCTTGTTCTGTCCTGTCTGCCCCCTCCTTGGCCGCAAGGCCACGGACAGGGCTGGACAGCAGCAGCAGCAGCAGTTGTTTGTTTAATCGATTGGCTGGTTGGTTGGCTGGCTGACTGGTCAGTCGATTCCTTTGCTTGGCTGGGTGCCTGGCTTGTAGAATGATCGGCTGGTTTATCAGTTCGTTGGCTCGTTGTTGTTGTTGGTGTGTGGTGGTGGTGATGCGGGTTGCTGACAGGTTTGCTGAGGGGTGGGAGGGGGGAAAGGGGGGGGGGGAGAGAAGGGGGGTCGGGTGGTATTTGGTTGGTTAGTAGGTTGGCTGGCTTGTGAATTGGTTGGCTGATTGTGAATGAGTTTTCTTGATTGTTAACTGTTGGCTGGTTGTTGATCGGTTGTTGATCTGTTGGCTGGTTGTTGATTGGTTGGTTGGTTGTTGATTGGCTGGTTGGTTGCTGATTGTTGGCTGGTTGTTAATTGATTGGTTGGTTGTTGATTGGTTGGCTGGTTGTTAATTGGTTGGTTGGTTGTTGGGTTGGTTGGCTGGTTGTTAATTGGTTGACTGGTTGTTGATTGGTTGACTGGTTTTTGGTTGGGAGGCTGGTTGTGGATTGGTTGGCTGGTTGTGGATTGGTTGACTGGTTGTTGATCTGTTGGCTGGTTGTTGATCTGTTGGCTGTTGTTGATTGGCGAAATGGGTTGGGTTTATTGGTTGACTGGGTTTTTGATTGGTTTACTGGTTGTTGATTGGTTGGCTGTCTGTTGATTGGTTGACTGGTTGTTTTATCTGTTTGGGGGGTTGTTGATTGGTTGACTGGTTGTTGATTGGTTGACTGGTTGTTGATTGGTTGGCTGGTTGTTGATTGGTTGCTGGTTGTTGATTTTGGTTGGCTGATTGTTTAGTTGGTTGACTGGTTGTTGATTGGTTGACTGGGTTGTTGATTGGTTGGCTGGTTGTTGATATGTTAGCTGATTGTTTGAACGGTTGGCTGTTGTTTGGTTGGCTGTTTTGATTGATTGGCTGACTGTTAATTGGTTGACTGGTTGTTGATTGATTGGGTGGTTGTTGATTGGTTGACTGGTTATTGATCGGTTGGCTGGTTGTTGATTAGCGGTTGGTTGTTGGCTGGTTGTTGATTGGTCGACTGGTTGTTATTTTTGGGTTGGTTTTGGGTTTAGGTTGGCTGGCTGTTAGTTGCTCGGCGGGTAGGTGGGTGGCTGGCTAGCTGGTTTTTTTTCCTGATTGGTAAGTAACCTGGATGTTTGATTAACAGGTTGTCGGCCTGCTGGTTTGTCAGCTGAAGAATCGCTTGTTGGGTGGGTAGGTAGCTTGTTAAGTCACACTGATGAAGTGGGGATTAGTGCTCATCTCTCTCTCTCTCTCTCTCTCTCTTTTCTCTCTCTCTCTCTCTCTCTCTCCCCTCTCTCTCTCTCTCTTGCCCCCCCCCCTTCCCCTCTTTCTCTCTCTCTCTTTCTCTCCCCCCCCCCCCTCTCTCTGTTTTTTGACAAAAAGCAAGATTACGTTTTTGTTTTTCTAAGAAGGAGGATTCCTTGAAAGGCACTTTATGAACTGCAGCGGTCTTAAAGCAACTTGCGGTCTAGTTTTTTTTTAAAATGTGGTGTGGGTGTGTGGGGTGTGTGTGTGGTGTTGTGTGGTGGTTGTTGAGGTGTGGTGTGTGGATGGGTGGGGTGTGTGTTGTTTGTTGTTTGCGTGTGTTGTTGTGGTTCTGGGAGTCAGGTTAAATCCCTCGAAAAAAACAAGAAAGATTTGTTTTTTTATTATTATTTTATTTAACTGTTTCAACTGAACCGCTGCATTGTGAGCTCGTAAAAAAAACCACTAAAAAAAAAAGCAGTAAACAATGGTATGTGCTCCATAAGAACCTTGCAGATTGTAACTTTTTTCAGTGGAAGTTTTAAACTTGAATAAAGTGACAATTAATAGAGAACAATTAATATGGGGGAAAAAAGCGAGGCCAACAACCCTTCGAACAAATATTGATTGGCAAAGTTTGACACCAAAGGGGGGGTTGAGTTGAAGAATGGGAATAAATTAAGAAAATAATAAAATTTGAAAAATTCCACGCATGAGAACCATCTTTCCCCTCTCGAAGGGCACTGTTGGTTTGCCGCTCAAGGCCTCCCTCCCGGATCGTCTCGGGCCGGGCGATTGAGTCTGTCTCTGGCGTCATAGTAAGAAAAAAAGAAATAATCCGGTTAAATTGGCCGAATTTTCCTGGTTGTGGTTTGTGTCAGATCGCTTGTTGTTTTTGTTTTTTTTTGGGTGCCGGTGTTCCAAACCTTACTTTTTTTGTTTGTTTGTTTTTTCTTTTTTTTGGATGAAACTGAACACGAACTCATACGACGTCCCGTTATGATTGAACATTTCCCACCTGACAATGATGAATGTGAGTCATTTTGCGTGGCTCCCTCATGATGGCTTGAATTGGCGGCTGGCTGGCTTGAGATTCTTCAAATCTTTCCATTTGCTTGGAGGTTTGTAATCACTTGTTTGCCTGTTAATTGTAGTGT
>JAFLJL010016424.1:10000-25768 GCA_018398815.1 Conus ventricosus
TGCGTGCGTGCGTGCGTGCGTGCTGCGTGGGCCGTGCGTGGTGGTGCGTGGGGGGTGGTGTTGTGTGTGTGGGTGTGTTTGTGTGGTGGTGTGGTGTGGTGTGGTTGTGTGGGGGGAGAGAGAGAGAGAGGAGAGAAGAGAGAGAGAGAGAGAGAGAGGAAGAGGAGAGAGAGGAGAGAGAGAGAGGGAAGGGGGGAATTGTCGCTCGTGCGGGCGTGGCCCGGTTGTGGTGTGTGTGTGTGTGTGTGTTGTGTGTGTGTGTGTGTGTGTGTGTGTGTGTGTGTGGTGTGTGTGTGTTGTGTGGTGTGGTGGTGTTGGGGGGCGCGAGGCAGTTGTGCGTATCACTTTGTTATGACGTTGTCGAAGATCACGTGACGGCAACGCGGGGTTGAATTTGTTAGGACCGCGGGGCAGTCCCTTAAACCCGTTTGATAGTTCCATACTAAATTCCCCCCACTCCCCCCCGTACCCTTTAAAACCCCCCATCTCTCTCTCTTCTCCTCTCTCTCTTTCTTCTTCTCTCTCTTTTCCCCATTCTTCCCCTTTCTCCTCTCTTTCCCCTTCTCTCTCTTTTCTTCTTTTCTCTTCTTTTTTTTTCTCTCTGTCTGTTTTTGTTGTTGTCGTTTCTTCTCTCTCTCTCTCTTTTCTCCTCTTCTCTCTCTCTCTCTCTCTTCTCTTCTCTTTTTGCTCCCCCCCTTTCCCATGTTGTTGTCTGTTCTTTCATCCCCCTTCCCTTTTTCCCCTTTTCACTCCCACCCCCTTCCCCATTTTCCCCCTTTTTCCCCCCGCCGCCCCCCCCCCCCCCCCCCCCCCCCCCAAACACAAAACTCTCTTTCACCCCCTTTGATCTCTGCCCCGGGCCCTTGAAAGAGCGGGTTCCCAGGAGTAGTCTTGTTGGCTTTTTTTCCCCAAAAATTTAAATTATTTTTTTTATTCTGTGTGGGGTGGTGTGTGGGTGGTGTGGTTGTGTGTGGTGTGGGGTGTGGTGTGTATGGTTGTGGGGGTTGGGTGTGTGTGTGTGTGTGGTGTGTGTGTGTGTGGGGTGTGTGTTGTGTGTGTTGTGTGGGTTTTTGTGTGTTATTGTGTGTGTTGCGTGCGTGCGTGGTGCGTGGCGCGGGGCGCGCGAGGTGTGTGGTGTGGGGGGGGTGTGTGTGTGTGTGTTGTGGTGTGTGTGGGGTTGTGTGTGTGTGTGTGGTGGGGTGTGTGTGTGTGTGGGTTTTTTTTCCTTTTTTCTGTGCCTCGAAGTGCTTTTGTATTTGTTTAAATTAAATCTTGTTTTAGAGGGGTTTGGTTTGCTTTTTGCCTTTTTCCTTCTTTTTTTTATTTTTGTTTGTTTGAAATGGTTCCGGGTAAAAATAGACTTGGTTTCTTGTGTTTTTTGGGGAAGCACCCATCTAATTTAAATAATGAATAAAATAAGAGTATGTGGATGGCAATTATCAGTTTATTCCCCAAAAACAAAAAGAAATAAAAGACGAAGAATACGGTAGAAAAAGAGAAAAGAAACGACAGATAACAAATGAAAGAAAAGAAAGAAAAAAGAGCAGACAAAAAAATGGATGAAAAGATGAAAATAAAAAAAAAAAAGGGTAAAAAAATGAATTAGATCCTTTTAAAATTACATAGATGAAGAATGAAAAAAACAAAAATGAAAAAAAGAAAAAACGATAAAAAAAAAAAATTGATTAATCAATAAATGCTCATACTAAAAAAAAACATAATAATTTGAAGTTACTTTAAAACCCGAAAATACATACAAACTACAGGGCCATAATACATAATCAACAACTAATAATGAACAGCAGCAGAAACCACAAACACACAGCACCACCAAGCACAATGCATGCATGCATGCATAAGCAGCATAAAAATACTACATCATACATACATCTACTACATCATACAAATAATTATTATCCTTTACAATACAACTAATACCAAATCATCAGCTCATACATGCGTACTAATGCATACATAATACATAATCCCTTTACATCATCCATACATAATACAGCATGATAAAATACAAAATACATAATCAAATACATATAATACATACTACATACAACATACATAAAGGCATAATACATACAAGCATACAACATACCCGTATGTCGCACGTACGAAAACACCCGAATAAATGTAAATAGACAAATGAATGCTGAATGAATGAACAGTCAAACACAAATCGCGAGGAAAGTGCAGAAATTCTGTAAGCGGTGAGGAAGGGGAAAAGGGGCAGAAAAAAAAAAATTCCCTTTTTGCCCAAAATTATCGATGATGATTTGTCCCCGGAGTTCAATTTTCTTTTATCCCTTGATTCATTGTAAAATGTCCCGCATTATATTTTGTGTGTGTGTGTGTGTGTGTGTTTGGGGTTGTGTGGTGCTGCGTGCGGGCGGCGTGGTGGTGCGTGCGCCCGGCGTGGGGGCGTGCGTGCGTGCGTGGTGGTGTTGTGTGGTGTGTGGTGTGTGTGTGTGTGTGTTTTGGGGAGGAAGAGAGAGAGAGAGAGAGAGAGAGAAAGAGAGGGGAGAGAGAGAAGGAGGAGAGAGAGAAAAAGGGAGAGAGAGAGAAGAGAGAGAGGGGGGGGGAAATTTACCCCGGTGGGGGTCCCCCGGCTTGTGTGTGTGTGTGTGTGTGTGTGTTTTTGTGTGTTTGGGGTGTGTGTGTGGGGTGTGTGGTTGGGTTGTGTGTGCGCGCGGCGAGGCACCTTGTGGCGCATCACTATTGTTATGAGTTGTCGGAAATCAGTGCCGGCAACGTCGGGATAAATTTTGGGAATCGACCGCAGGCAGTAGCTAAAAAGTGAATTAGTTTATGACCAAATTCCCCCATCCCCCCGCTTGCCCCCTTCACAACCCCACCCCCCTTTCTCCCCTCCTCTTTTTTCCCCTTTTCTCTCTCTCTCTCTCTCCTCTCTCTTCTCTTTTCTCTCTCTCCTCTCTCTCTCTTCCCCCTCTCTTTCTTTCTTTTCTCCTCTCTCTTTTTTTTCTCTCTGTTGTTGTTGTTGTTTCTTCTTTTTTCCTCCTCTCTCTCTCTCTCTCTCTCTCTCTCTCTTCTTGCTCCCCTTTTCCCATGCTGTCTGTCTGTATCTTTCTTCCCCCTTCCCCCATCCCCCTTTTCCCTCCACCACCCCCTTTCCCCATTTTCCCCCCTTTTCCGCCCCCCCCCCCCCCCCCCACACACCACACCCCTTTTTTCCCCCCCCTTTTGATTTGCACCCGGGCCCCTTGAAAGAAGGTTCAAGAGATATGTTCTGTTGGCTTTCTTTTTCCAAAGTTATATATTTTTTTTATTCTGTTGTGGTTTGTGGTGTGTGTGTGTGTGTGTGTGTGGTGTGTGTGGTGTGTGGTGGGGTGTGGGGGGTTTTATGGTGTGTGGTGTGGTGTGTGTGTGTGTGTGTGTGTTTTGGTTGTGTGTGTGTGGTTTGTGGTGTTGTGTTGTGTGCGTCGTCGTGGTGCGGGGCGGGCGCGTCGGCCGAGTGGTGTGTGTGTGTGTGTGGTGTGTGTGTGTGTGTGTGTGGTGTGTGTGTGTGTGTGGTTGGTGGTGTGTGTGTGTTTTTTCCCTGCCTTTTTTCGTGTCCAGTGTTTTGTAGTTTAGTTATAAATTTAAATCTTTTTTTTAGATGTGGTTTGCTTTGCTCCCATTCTTTCTTTCCCTGTTTCCATTTTTGCTTTGTTTGCAAGGGGTTTCCTGGGGTAAAAAATAGACTTTCGCATTTTTGTAGATTTTGAAGAATCAATAAAAAAGAATGAAACTAACGGTATGTGGATGAGAAATTACAGTTTATTAAAAAAACAAAAGAAATAAAAGACGAAGAAAAAAGGGTGAAAGAAAAAAAAAGAAAAACAGAGTAACAAATAATAAAAAGAAAGAAAAAAAGAGAAACAGACAAAAAAGGGATGATAAGAGAAAAAATAAAAATAAAAAGGGTAAAAAAATGAATTAGTATCCAATAAAATAAATACTGATGAATAAATGAATAAATAATATATAAAAAAAAGAAAAAACGATAAATAAAAAAATTGTTTAAATAAATAAATGCTACAAAATAAAAAAACCATAATAGTTAAAGCAAACATAATCATCGAAACATACAAAATAATACTGCAGTTACATAATACATATTCAAAAATAAAAAAAAAACATAATAATACAGAAGACAGACACACCCACACCCCCCCAAAACCCACACACCACCACAACACACGGCGCGCGCGGGCGGCATCATGCATGCAGCTACTTGCACGCATACTACTGCTACCTACAAAACCAATTCACAAAAAATAATACCTCATGCTACATCATGCGTCGTAATGCACACACAAATACATACTACATAAACATACAAATACTATACATACATCTTAAAAATCACATCGTGCATGTTAAAAACAAGCATACTACTACCCGTATGTACGCAGTACGAAAACACTGAATAATATTAAATAGAAAAATGAATGAGAATAATAAACGTAAAAACACTAATCGCGAGGAAACGTCAGAAATTTTGTAAGGGGTGAGGAAAGGGGGAAAAAGGGCAGAAAAGAAAAATTCCCTTTGTCTGCCCCAAAAAATTATCGATGTGAGTTATGTCCCCCTGGATTCCCAATTTTCATTTTATGCTTGATTCATTGTAAAATGTCCCCAATTAATTTGTGTGGGGTTTTTGGTGTGTGTGTGTGTGTGTGGCTGATGCGGCGTGCGTGCGTGCGTGCGTGCGTCGGCGTGGGGTGCGTGCGTGGTGCGTGCGGCGTGTGTGTGTGTGTGTGTGTGGGTTTGTGTGTGTTTTGTGGGGGAGGAGAGAGAGAGAGAGAGAGGAGAGAGAGAGAGAGAGAGAGAGGGGAAAAGGAGAGGGGAAGAGGGAAGGGAGAGAGAGAGCGTGTATGTGTGTGTGGGGGGGTTGTGAGTGATATGCGGTTGGGAGAGGGACTCATTGTCAAAGAAAGTTTGTGACTCCACCCTCCTATTTTTTTTTTGTTTTTTTTGTCTTTTGCTGTTTGATTTATCCCAAAAAAAAATTTTTTCAGGGCCCCCTAATCTCATTTCCCCCAATATTTGCTTTTTTTTTTCCTTGTAACTTTTTTTTGTTTCCCTTTCCCTTTTTCCGGGCATATTTTGAGTTTTGTTTTCTTACAAATATGCAGGATGTAAAAAAAAATTTTGCTAAAAAAGTAAACAATTTTTCAAAACGTGTTAAAATTGGGTCCCCGTCCCCCTCCCCCCTTTTTTCCCCCTTTGTCATTAATAGTTTTGTACCCCAAAAAATTGCATCGCGATTACTAAGTTAAGGAAAATGTTTCATTAAAAATTAAATGATACTTCTCACACAAAACATGCATGTCAAAAATCAAAAATGGATTTTAAAAAAAGGGGGTAAAATTTTGGTATAAATATTTCAAACGAAAAAGTCAACTTTTTATTTAAATGATGGAAAAAAAAATTTTGTTTTAGAAATTTAGTCTATTTTGTCGTGCGCGTTTTTGTTGTTTTTTTGTTGTTTTTTCGTTTACATCGCTGTTTTCTGCCCCGTTACTGTTTTCTTTCTTCTATCCCTTTTTTTTTTTGTCTTCCCCCTCTCTCTCTTCTCTTTTCTCTCCTTTTTTCTGCCCTGTGCCGGGCAGAGTGCCTAGTTCCTTAGAACACTCGGACGTGAATGTACGGAGAATGTGAAATCAGAAGAGGCACTTGCCTTAGGGGCCCTTTCGATATGTTCTACGACCCTTCCCCCCAAGTCCCCCCTCCCACGCGCTCTTATTCTCTTATTTTTTCGACCCCTTTTCTTCTTCTCTCTCTTCTCCCCTTTCTCTCCCCTTCTCTTTTTTCTCTCTCTCCTCTTTTCTCCTTTTTTCGGGGGGGGAGCTGATTTCAAGGAGAGAAGAGTGTTTTTGGAACGCTCCGTTTGCGGAGGGTTATTGTTTTAATTACTAGTTAAATTTTTGGAATAATAATCATTTTCAACCCTGCGGAGAGAAAGAGAAAAACCCATTCTGGCTCCCCCGGCTCAACCAGTTTCGACTGGGCGCTCCCCGAAACGGTGTTTCTTGTTTCTTAAAAAAGTAAGACTTTAAAAACCCCAAAAAAAAGACCCCAAAAAAAATACGTGTAGGATTATCCGTTTTCAATACTAATTTTTAAAGTTTTTAGAAGTAACTAGGGGAAAACAGAGTGGCTGAAACACCCCATGAGTAACATGGGGAAAAGAGCAGTCGTGAACACACCCCCCTAAAAAAAGTTTCGACCCGCCCCAAGGACACCCCACTTCCTTTCTTACCGCGTGATGGGCTGACGATTTTTTAACCAACCCAGTTTTCAAATTAAGTGCGGGGTTAAACACACTTGTCGTTTTCCTAAAAGGGCCGGGGTTTTCAACCAGTCTGCCCCGTCATTTCCCTTGCTGGTGTTGAGTGTGAAGTCTTGTGTTTCTGGAGACTTTAAAACTTTTGGTTTGGGGGTGTTAATATTGATATCTCTCAAAAAAATAAGGCGCGTAAAAATTATATTTTAGATAAAAAAAAAAATACAATTTTTTAACATAAAAAAGAGCAAAAACCCCCCCCCTGAGCATGGCCGACTGTTGATTTTAAACTTTTTTTGGGGAGGTACTTTTTGGGGGCCCTGTTTAGGGGGAAACCCCAGGGATTTTGCCCCGGGGTTTTTTTTGGGTGGTGGTGGTTGGTTGGGAAAGGCTGACACTGGGTTTAATGATCTGGATGGGGGGGGAATTGACCCCCACGACTCTGGTTAACTCGAAACTCGAAAAACCCTGTGACCCACTTGAGGGAAACCCCCCCTAAACTCAGCAACTCCAAAAATCCCAAAGTGTGTGCTGGGGGAAAAAAGACACAATAGGTGCAGTTTTAAAATTTTTATATTTTAAACTTATTTTGGCGGTGGTGCAATCCCCGTGTAAGGGAAAACCCCTCCATTCTATTTTCGTGATGCAATCGATAAAGTGGCGTGGAGAGAGCGACCCCAGACAGGTGGCCCCTGTGTGCGGGCGAAGCGATGGGGGTTCTGTTTAGCAGGGACACACTGTCATAGTTAATCTGAAGAAAAAAAAGATATCCCTATGGGATAAATCATTTTTGTGCGTAAGAGTTTTAACACACTGGATGGCCCCAGAAAACCCTTTTAAAAAATCCCCAAGATGTTACAGCGCTTATTTCTTTGGCGTTCATGGAAAAATGTGGAATTTTTTTTGTTCCCGTTGTGTGGTCAGGGGACCGGCGTTTTTGCGTTGTCCGTTGGACTTGGGCCCCAAGGGAGAGAAATGTTTCCCCCATTTGAAGCTCAGCTGGGAAGGTTAACAAGTTGCCTCAAGTTCTTTAAATTTAAATTTTAATCAAGCATCAAAATTCTTTAAAAAGTTTTTAATTAAGTTGTTTATTAACTCCTTTAATTTTACTTAATCCATCATTTTTAATAAGTTTTTAACTTAATACCTAAGTTTTTAAAAAGTTTTTTTTAAGTTTTTTATTAACTTCCTTAAGTTTTATTTAATAATCAAGTTTTTAAAAAGTTTTAAATTTAAATCACCTAGTTCATACTAAGTCATCCCTAAGTACAAAAAAAGTTCTTATTTAAATAATTATAAATTTTTTTTAAATTCTTAAAATAATTGCATTGAAAGGATCAAAAGACTTTTGTTTTTGGCGGTTTGGAGTTTTTGTGTTATTTCTATATTTTAGCGGGGAGATTGTTTGGGTGCCTTTGGGGTTTTTTCTGTCTTGTTTTTATTTTAAGTAAAAAACCCCCCAGCAGCAAGGGCGCCCCAAAAGGCAAAAGTTTTTAAATTAAAAATTCCCTGAAAACTTTGGCGTGTAGGCCCCGAAAACTTGTTCTGGCGTTTTTTTAGCCGGCATTAAACAATGGCATTTTTCAGTGTGGGGTTGGGTGGGGGTGAGTAGAGGAGAGAGAGAGAGGAGAGAGAGAGAGAGAGAGAGAGAGAGAGAGAGAGAGAGAGAAGAGAGAGAGTAGAGAGAGAGCGTGTATGTGTGTAGTGGGAGGTTGTGAGTAGAGTGATGCTGGTTGGGAGGAGAGGACTCTACCTACTGTCAAAGTCAAGTTTCTGTTGTACCTCCAGCCTCCTATTTTTTTGTTTTGTTTCTGTCTTTTGCGTGTTTGTACGTTATACAAAAAAATTTTCTTTCAGCCAGTGCCTCTAATCTCATATTGCCCCACATATTTGCTTTTGGTTTTCCTTGTAACGTTTTTTTGTGTTCCTTTCCCACTTTTTCCATGTGCACTATTTCTGATGCTTTTGTTTTCTTACAGAATATGCAGGATGTAAAACACTACTTTCTGCTATAAAAGCTACAACAATTTTTCAAATAACTGTGTTCAAATTGTGCGTGCCCGTCCCCCCTCCCCCCTCTCCTTCCCCCTTTGTCATTAATAGTTTTGTACTTCCAAACAAATTGCATGCGCGTATTACTAAGTTAAAGGAAAGATGTATATCATTGTAAATTGAATGACATACTTCTTCAACACAAAACATGCATGTCAAAAATCAAGATGGATTTTTAAAAAATGGGAGTAAAATTTAATGGTATGAAATATTTCAAACGAATAAGTCTAATCTTTATATATTTAAAACTGACTGGAAAAAAAATTGTTGTTGTAGAAGTTTATGTCTATTTCTGTCGTCGTCGTCGTTGTTGTTGTTGTTGTTGTTGTTGTTGTCGTTACTGCGCTGTTTGTCTGCCTGTCTACCTGTCTCTCTCTCTCTCTATCTCTCTCTCTCTTTGTCTCTCCCTCTCTCTCTCTCTCTCTCTCTCTCTCTCTCTCTCTCTGCCTGCATGTGCGTCGTCAGAGTGCCCATAGCTTCCTTAGAACATCTCGTGACGTGCAATGTCACAGGATGAATGTGAAATCAGACACTGCAGGCACTTGCCTTAGGTAGCCTTAGACGATATGTTCTACTGACCTACATTGCCCCTTACCAACGTCCCCCACTCCCACAGCGCTCTCTACTCCTCTCATTCATCTTCTTTCGACCCTCTCTCTCTCTCTCTCTCTCTCTCTCCTCTCTCTCTCTCTCTCTCTCTCTCTCTCTCTCTCTCTCTCTCTCTCTCTCTCTCTCTCTCTCTCGGGGGGTGAGCTGATTTCACAGCGCAGAGAAGACGTGTTTTTGGAACGCTCTCGTATTGCGGAGGATTATTGTCTAATTACTACGTTAATTATTGGAATAATCAAGTCATTTTCAATCACACTGAACTGGAGAGAACAGAGAAACACCGATTCTGGCTCACCCGGTCTCAACCAGTTTCGACTGGGCGACTCCAGAATCGGTGTTTCTCTGTTCTCTAACAAGTAAGACTTCAATAACCAAAAAATAACGACCCTACAAACAAACATACTGTGTAGGATTATCCGTTTTCAATACTAATTTACTAAAGTTTTCAGAGAGTAACGTAGGGGAAAGCAGCAGTGGCTGAACACACCCCATAGAGTAACATAGGGGAAAAGCAGCAGTCGCTGAACACACCCCATATACAAACGTTGTCGACCTGCCTAAGGACACCGCACTATCCGATTACTTACCGCGTGACTGGGCATGACGATTTTGAACCAACGCCAGTCTTATCAAATTAAGTGCCGGGCTTACAACACAGCTCTGCCTCGTCATTTCCATAAGTGCCGGGCTTACAACACAGCTCTGCCTCGTCATTTCCATTGCTGGTGTTGAGCTGTGAAGTCGTATGTGTTTTCTGGAGACTTTAAAACTTTGGTTTGGTGCGTGTTAATATCTGATATCTCTCAAAAAAATAATGGCAGCACGCTACAAACATATATATTGTAGATAAATAAAAAAAATACAATTTTTTAACATAAAAAAGAGCAAAAACCCCCCTCCTGAGCATGGCCGACTGTTGATTTAATCTTAATTTGCAGGCGTCACTTTGTGTCGGCCATGCTTTCAGGGGGGAAACCCCAGGAGTATGTTTGCCCTGGGATTTTTTGGGTGGTGGCTGGCCTCTGGTCTGGAATGGCTGACACTGGTCTGAATGATCTGGATGGGGTGAACTTGACCCCCACGACTCTGGTTACACTCGAAACTCGAAACCATGTGACCAACTTACGAGGGAAGCCCAGCCCTAAACTCAGCAACTCCAAACTCCGAAAGTGTGATGCCTGCGGTGGCCAACCGACCACCAATAGCGTGCAGTTGAATTCTTATATTTAAGCTTACTTTTGGCGGTGGTGCAATCCACGTGTACAGGGAGACCACTCCATTACTACTTTTCGTGATGCAATCGATAAAGCTGCGCGTGTGAGAGAGCGACCTCCAGACAGGTGGCCGCTGTGTGCGGCGCGAATGCCGCATGTGTTCTGTTTAGCAGGCACACACTGTCACCTAGTTAATCTGAAGAAACACAAGATGATCCATACTGGTGATAAATCATTTTCATGTGCAGTAAGAGTTTTACACACTGAAAGTATGGCCGAGAACTCGTTCTAACATCCCCAAGACTAGTTACAGCGCTTATTTCTCTTGGACCGTTTCATGGAAAGTGTAGGAATTTTTTATGTTCCTGTTGTGTGGTCATGGGTAACACGGCGTGTACTGCTGTCTGTCCGTTACCCGGACTTGGGCCTCAAGGGAGAGAAACCTGTTACCCACATTTGAACGACTCAGCTGGTAAGGTTAACTAAGTTGCCTCAAGTTCTTTAATTAAGTTTTTAATCAAGTCACCTCAAAGTTCTTAATAAGTTTTTAATTAAGTTGTTTATTAACTTCCTTTAAGTTTCTACTTAAGTCACATCAAGTTTTTAATAAGTTCTTAACTTAAGTCACCTCAAAGTTCTTAATAAGTTTTTAATTAAGTTGTTTATTAACTTCCTTTAAGTTTCTACTTAAGTCACATCAAGTTTTTAATAAGTTCTTAACTTAAGTCACCTCAAGTTCATAACTAAGTCATCCTCTAAGTACAACCAAGTTCTTATTCAAGTCAACTTATAATTATTTATTAAGTTCTTAAAGTATTATTGCATCTGAAATGGATCAAAATGATCTTTTGTTGTTGGCGGTTCTGGCATGTTGTTGTGTTCATCTTCTATATTTAGCGGCAGAGATTGTTCGGGCTGCTCTGGGTTTTGCTGTCTTTGTTTATATATTTTATAACCGTAATAACCACCCCCAACAGCAGCAAGGGCGCCAAAAATGGCAACAGTTTTAAGTTCAATATTCCATGAAGACTTTGGCAGTGTAGGCCTCGAATCAACTTGTTCTGGCGTTTTTATAGCCGGCATTGAAACAACTGGCACTTTTTCATTCTGTAACATTAATTTTGCTCGTTTGTTCCACTCTGCTAATTTTTTTCCTGCTGCAACGCGTCCAGGATTTTTACTCACTTTCTCCACCTGATTCAATGTTTTCTGGTTCTGCTGATTTTCTGGCTCGGTCATTTTGAAGGGAAATAAAATCTATATGATTAACAGTAATTAATCCCATGATTAGTGGTGATAATAATGTCCCAAATCTGTAATATAGATCACATCCTAGAGACTCTAATGACTTTGTTAAAACTGGGTCCTGCGTTAAATCATACATAAAATCTTGTTCAGAATCAATGGGGGCAAATCTACTGACTAGTTTAGTGTACAAACTAAGAACCGTTTGCCCGACACTTTTTACCATTCTTGATCCTAGTTGCGCTTCATACCTGTTATGATACTTTATAATGTCTTGCGGCGACATCTGTTGAATCTGTTCTATGCTGAATTCATTTCCGAGGAACTGTTTTGTTTTTCCACATGCTGCCAAAGAATACAGCCTTTCCTTTTTGGGCATAATAGCTGGGTCATCAACCAGGTCATTTGTAATCATAAGTTCAGGAAGGTTTAATAGATCATCGGTGTTCATGTTTTTATTAATTATAAATATTTTGTTTTTAAAAATGAGCGCCGAAAAGACTGTCGCCAACCTTGTATACCATTCTGCTGTTATTGGTGGTCTAAGTGTAGGATACACAATGCTTGGTAAAGCTTGTTAAGAATTAAACCAGCGGATCTTGGCAAGCTAGACTTTGAGGATTCAGCAAAGCTAATTGCTGTTATAGCAGCTTCATTCGCTACGAAAGATTTTCTAGTTAAGCAAGGAATAATTCCTGACAGTATCAATATGTAAAATAAAAAAAATACATTTATAAAATGGCTTCACTCGTAATGATGATAGGCGGCGCTGTGGTTAATGGTCTTGCTTTTAGCGGAAGTAATTACGCATTTAGTAAACTGCGGGATGATGGTGAGAGAAAAAGACATAACAAAGCTATGGAGCAACTAGCAGCTGCACAAGATAACTATGAAAAGCAGAGAATTGAGCAGTTAGATTTTATTAACGACAAACTGAAAAAACAGGGGCATGCAGCTTACACATTTAAAGACGTTGATCAAGCAATAAAAGAATATTATCTTGTAACAGGCAAACCAATCGAGACATTACCCCCACCAAAATTCAGTGACTTTTATCAGCCATCAGAAAACAAAAGATGCAAGAAATCGTGTTTATCGTCTTTGGAATGACCGTTGTGTATTTTGTTGCACATAATATTGGCTGAATAAAATGAACAAAATCTATTATTCGCCAAAAGGATATTGGAAGGGAATCACGGCAATTAAAAAGCTAAGCCAAGCGGCGGGAGTCAGTGAACAAACAGCAAAGGAATGGTTATCTAAACAAGCGATTTGGCAAATTTATTTACCTGCACCTAGGCGAATACAATACCGAACGACACCCATCAAATGGACCTTCTATTTACCTCATGATACGATTAGACGAAAAAGATTTAAGTACGCACTCACAGTCATTGACGTAGCTTCAAGATACAAAGATGCGGAACCATTAACACAAAAGAGCGCTTCTGCTGTTGCTGTCGCTATACAACTGATATATCAACGGGGTCCCTTAACTTATCCTCGCATGATTCAAGTTGATGATGGAAAAGAATTTAAAGGCCGAGTGAATCAATTATTGTTAAAACATAGGGTTACCATTAAAAGAGGCATTCCAGGAGATCACAGATCACAGGCTTTTGTTGAAAACTTTAACAAACAGTTATCTGAAAGACTTTTTCCTACCAGTATCACAGAGAGCTTATTGACAATTCTCGCAACACAGAATGGGTTAGAAGACTGCCCTCAGTTTTGCGCGCAATGAATAATGAAGAATTAAAGGGCTAAAACCAGTACAAGCAATCAAAAGAAAAACAATAGATGTTGTTGAAGGAGAGTCTTCATCCGGCAAACTATTACCATTTGGATTGAAAGTAAGGTACCTTTATTTACCGGGGGAAGCGGAAGGGGACACTCGCATCAGGGCAACCGATCCAGTTTGGAGTGTTGATCCATATGAAATAAAAAGAATTGTAAAAATGAATCCGCCCGTGTATTATTTACGAGAAACTGACACAACAAAACAACCAGCTCCTCAAAGATCTTTTGTAAAGGAAGAACTGCAGATAATCCTGCCAGGCACAGTTCCAGTTGCTTAATTAATTTTTAATTTACATAAAATGGAAGCCGAAACAAGAATGATAAATGAAGAGAACTTAGAATTGATACGGGAATTATATGATACAAATTCTATTATTAATGAAACATTTATGTGGATTTATCGGCACATGGCAAAGCATCCAGATCACCTACAACCCAAATTCCCAAATTTTGATCATCAGAATATGGGGAAAAGAATATCTTGAAATAATAAAAAAAATTCGAGCACATCAAGCAAACATGAAAAATAAGTGACTGAATTGGTTAATGATATGAATGAGCTTATAACAAAACTTGAGGAAAAATATGAAGAAGGTATATAATTATGCTGTTCTCCAGTGCCCAATAGCATATGAAAACTCTGGATTAACAAATACTCGTTTAGTGTTTGTTCTATCTAATGACTTTTTTGTTACAACTGTTGTGTTGATTTCATGTAGATTAGATCGTAGTTTTACGTTGTCATGATAAAAAGTATGTGTATTGAACAATGCTTCTTTGTAGTTGTCATGCGATATGTTTGACTGCCACAACACTGCGAGATATTCCCTTTGCTTTCTTAATGGTTTTCTCCTGGCTCGAAAGACTGTACATTTTCGACCTTAAACCAACAAACTCTTTAATCACCCTCCAGATAATTCATCCTTCATCTTTCCTAAAACCTTCTGTTAACGGTTGAATGCAAAGGCGAATCTTTAGGATAATCGGATGTGTCATACCATCCCGCATGCCCTTTAGCTACTTCTAATTCCATGTCTTTATAGATGTCTTCAGTAGGGTATCTATAACAAAACTATCTGTATCTGTGTAAAGTACTCTGGACTCGGGATACAAGGGCTTAAAGTAGTCATAAAGAAATTCTAACATCAAAAGCTTTGATAATTCTAAAACGGTAAACCCAATAAATACAGGTTTGTCCAATTTGACTTTCTTTTTTTTCATCATTTAGCCAAAAAGCTGATCATGAAATCTTCTAAAGTCCTGATAATTAGGTTTTGAAGTCAGCTTAATTGCTTCGTTCTCTCTGGTAACCAATCTGACATCTTTACGCTTGTGCGGATTTTCCATAGTCTTTCCGAAACAGCTGTTGTTCATCAGCTTGAAAAAGTCTTTTTCTGAAGCATCTGTGGATTTAGTTCTAAGATCAGTGTTCTTCATGATGTATGGTTTCATGAACTGTTCTTGATCGAAAGCAATTACACGATGAACAGCTGTCAACTTCAAACCATGTCTTAAATAAAATTGTAGAAGTCTGTAATGGCAGACATCATTTTTTTTGCCTCGAAGATTAGGCGGCTCTCTTGGATTCATCTTTAGGCTTTCTGCTGCTAAGGGGTAGTCATTATGTAGGTCATGGAGTTCCTGAGATATTCTAAGTCAACTTCTAGAATAAAGCCCCGCTGTTGATCTGGCGTCAACTGCTCAACCACTTTAATGCTCTTTGCACATTATTTGTACCGCCGCCAGTGTACATTTTAAAGTTGCGTAATGGAAGTGATTGCGCCATAGCCCATCCATACAGATTGTTTGCATCTAAATACATGAGATAGTTAGACCTTTTACTCGGATCATAGTCGTCCAAGTATTTGTTGTTTGCTTTACAGTAATGATGCGACGCCATACTAATTCCTCCACGCAATCCGTTTTCAATCATCTGAATCATTGGTAAATCTGACAATAAATCAATCTGTACTCCAGTAAACTTTAAGAAAGCGTCCCAGCTCATCCCGGGCGCAGAAATATAATGCGCAGGATCCAGGCTGTAATGTTTCATGCAGGTCTTTCTATAATTTTCAAAGACGTCCGCCAACAAACATACATCGGCCTTCAAGTAGGAATTATGATAGTCTCCCATCGTTTTACACTTTAACTTCTGCCACGCATCTTGAGCATGTTGGTAATCAGAATCACTGATGTCCTTTCCTCTGAGACTAGAAAAGAAACGCGCCTTTAGGAGGAAGTGTGTCTTCATCAAACCTTTCCCAACTGTTCATGTACTCATAAGGGTAAACGCCCTTTCTAACAAGAGTTGGGTCAAAATATTCTTCCGTTATTGGGCAGGACTTTAAGGACATAGCCAGTGACTCTAATGATCCCCTCATGTGCTGCATAGAGTCATAAAAAGACATGTTATTTAAAGTGAAACACATGTACTTTTCTGATGACTGTGCAATGCATGACACCCTGAAGGCGTCGTCTACTGCTTTCATTATAAGATGAGAGTCGTAACCTCGCAAGTTATGAAAGAAGATGTAGCAGATCACTTTAGTT
>JAFLJL010016425.1:0-2500 GCA_018398815.1 Conus ventricosus
TCATGCATAGTGTTGGACTTGAGAGTTATGAAACCCCTTTCTGGCTTCTAATTTTGTTTTAAAACAAATTTTCTCGTCATGATCAATGACCGTTCTGAAAAGTGTTGGTTTTATTCACCTATTGTTTTGATGTACTGGAATTGGCATACTTCATCAACGCTGATGACACATTGTTGTGTATTTTCTTTTCGGTATTTTTACTGTTTTGTATTGATGTTAATGAAGACCTGCGATTCAGCAACGAGTCCTTATTATCTTCTGTACATGTTACTATCTTGTGATTTGTTCGATTCAGCAACGAGTCCTTATTATCTTCTGTACATGTTACTATCTTGTGATTTGTTCGATTCAGCAACGAGTCCTTATTATCTTCTGTACATGTTACTATCTTGTGATTTGTTCGATTCAGCAACGTAGTCCTTATTATCTTCTGTACATGTTACTATCTTGTGATTTGTTCGATTTATCAACAAGTCCTTGTCATCTTCTGTACATGTTAATATTTTGTGATTTGTTCGATTCAGCAACGAGTCCTAATTATCTTCTGTGCATATTGGTATCTTGTGATTTGCTTGACGGATACGGCAACTCCTCGATGCGACGTTCAGATGAGATATAAATAAAGAGAAAAGAATGTGTTCTTATAAATGTTATCATTGAAAATGAACATCATCATCATCATCATCAATCATCATCATCATCATCATCCTCATCATCTCATCATCATCACCATCATCATCATCATCATCATCATCATCATCATCATCATTGTCGTCGTCATCATCATCATTATCATCATCATCATCAGCAGCAGCAGCAGCAGCAGCAGCAGCAGCAGCAGCAACAGCAGCAGCAGCAGCATCTTCTTTTTCTTTTTTTTTTAAATACAAGTCTACAGACAAGATCTCAATCTCAAGTCAAGATTGTCTGTGAACACAGATATTCATATGATTTGAACACAACCAGAATGATTGAAGATTGTCTGTGAACACAGATATCTCATGTGATTTGAACACAACCAGAATGATTGAAGATTGTTTGTGAGCTGAGCTATGTCAGATGATTTGGACACCACCTGACTGAATGATGATGGTCAGTGACTAGAGATATGTCATACGACTTGGCCACCACAAGAATGATTGAAGATTGTCAGTGACTAGAGATATGTCATACGTCTTGGCCACCACCGGAATGATTGAAGATTGTCAGTGACTAGAGATATGTCATACGACTTGGCCACCACCGGAATGATAGAAGATTGTCAATGACCAGAGATATGTCATACGACTGTTCATTTACTAATTTATACCAATCCTGTCTCTGTCCATACACAGTCTTCAATCATTCTTGTCTCTGTCCAGTGACAATCTTCAATCAATCTTGTGGTTTCTAAGTTATGTAAGATAACTCTGTCCAGTGACAATCTTCAAACAATCTTGTGGTTCTAAGTTATGTAAGATAACTCTGTCCAGTGACAATCTTCAATCAATCTTGTGGTTTCTAAGTTATGTAAGATAACTCTGTCCAGTAACAATCTCCAATCAATCAATCTTCAATCAATCTTGTGGTTTCTAAGTTATGTAAGATAACTCTGTCCAGTGACACCGATCCAACAAGATGTCTTCAATGTGGTGCTGTCTTCGTACCTGTCCGATCCAACAAGATGTCTGCAATGTGGTGATGTCTACGTACCTGTCCGATCCAACAAGATGTCTGCAATGTGGTGGTGTCTACGTACCTGTCCGATCCAACACGATGTCTTCAATGTGGTGCTGCCTACGTACCTGTCCGATCCAACAAGATGTCTTCAATGTGGTGTGTCTACGTACCTGTCCGATCCAAGTGGAGGTCTGTTTCTCCCAGTCATGTTGTGTCTCTACCTGCCGATCCACACGATCTTCAATGTGGGCGTCTAGTACTGCGATCCACCAGATCTTCAATCGTGTTGTCACGTACCTCGACCAGGGGGTCTTGTCCCAGTACGTTTTCAGTCACAGCCCACGACACAGGGCGTTTACATCACAGCCCACGACACAGGACGTTTACACACAGCCCACGACACAGGGCGTTTACATCACAGCCCACGACACAGGGCGTTTACAGCACAGCCCACGACACAGGGCGTTTACATCACAGCCCACGACACAGGGCGTTTACATCACAGCCCACGACACAGGGCGTTTACATCACGCAGCACCACGACACAGGGCGTTTACATCACAGCCCACGACACAGGCGTTTACAGCACAGCCCACGACACAGGGCGTTTACATCACAGCCCACGACACAGGGCGTTTACCACAGCACAGGGCTTACATCCAGCACGACACAGGCGTTTACAGCACAGCCCACGACACAGGGCGTTTACATCACAGCCCACGACACAGGGCGTTTACAGCACAGCCCACGACACAGGGCGTTTACATCACAGCCCACGACACAGGGCGTTTACATCACAGCCACACAGCCCACACACAGGGCGTTTACATCACAGCCACGA
>JAFLJL010016425.1:7500-45742 GCA_018398815.1 Conus ventricosus
AGTGACAGCAAGGTAACTGTAAGTAGACTGTCCATACACTGCAGTGACAGCAGGTAACTGTAAGTAGACTGTCCATACACTGCAGTGACAGCAAGGTAACTGTAAGTAGACTGTCCATACACTGCAGTGACAGCAGGTAACTGTAAGTAGGCTGTCCATACACTGCAGTGACAGCAAGGTAACTGTAAGTAGACTGTCCATACACTGGCTGCAGTGACGTGCAGGGTAACTGTAAGTAGTCTGTCCATACACTGGCTGCAGTGACAGCAAGGTAACTGTAAGTAGACTGTTCATACACTGGCTGCAGTGACGTGCAGGGTAACTGTAAGTAGTCTGTCCATACACTGGCTGCAGTGACGTGCAGGGTAACTGTAAGTAGGCTGCCCATACACTGGCTGCAGTGACAGCAAGGTAACTGTAAGTAGACTGTTCATACACTGGCTGCAGTGACGTGCAGGGTAACTGTAAGTAGGCTGCCCATACACTGCAGTGGCGTGCAGGGTAACTATAAGTAATCTGTCCATACACTGGCTGCAGTGACGTGCAGGGTAACTGTAAGTAGACTGCCCATACACTGCAGTGGCGTGCAGGGTAACTGTAAGTAGTCTGTCCATACACTGGCTGCAGTGACGTGCAGGGTAACTGTAAGCAGACTGTCCATACACTGGCTGCAGTGACGTGCAGGGTAACTGTAAGTAGACTGTCCATACACTGGCTGCAGTGACGTGCAGGGTAAAATGTAAGCAGACTGTCCATACACTAGCTGCAGTGACAGCAAGGTAACTGTAAGTAGTCTGTCCATACACTGGCTGCAGTGACGTGCAGGGTAACTGTAAGTAGACTGTTCATACACTGGCTGCAGTGACGTGCAGGGTAACTGTAAGTAGACTGTCATACACTGGCTGCAGTGACGTGCAGGGTAACTGTAAGTAGACTGTCCATACACTGGCTGCAGTGACGTGCAGGGTAACTGTAAGTAGACTGTCCATACACTGCAGTGACGTGCAGGGTAACTGTAAGCAGACTGTCCATACACTGCAGTGGCGTGCAGGGTAACTGTAAGTAGGCTGCCCATACACTGGCTGCCGTGACGTGCAGGGTAACTGTAAGTAGGCTGCCCATACACTGGAGTGACGTCCAGGGTAACTGTAAGTAGGCTGCCCATACGCTGGCTGCAGTGACGTGCAGGGTAACTGTAAGTAGACTGTCTATACACTGCAGTGACGTGCAGGGTAACTGTAAGTAGGCTGCCCATACACTGGCTGCAGTGACGTGCAAGGTAACTGTAAGTAGACTGTCCATGCACTGGCTGCAGTGACGTGCAGGGTAACTGTAAGTAGGCTGCCCATACACTGGCTGTAGTGACGTGCAGGGTAACTGAAAGTAGACTGTCCATACACTGCAGTGACGTGCAGGGTAACTGTAAGTAGACTGTCCATACACTGCAGTGGCGTGCAGGGTAACTGTAAGTAGGCTGTCCATACACTGACTACAGTGACGTGCAGGGTAACTGTAAGTAGATGTCCATACACTGCAGTGACGTGCAGGGTAACTGTAAGTAGACTGTCCATACACTGCAGTGACGTGCAGGGTAACTGTAAGTAGGCTGTCGATACACTGCAGTGACGTGCAGGGTAACTGTAAGTAGGCTGCCTATACACTGGCTGTAGTGACGTGCAGGGTAACTGTAAGTAGGCTGGCCATACACTGCAGTGACGTGCAGGGTAACTTTAAATAGCTGCCCATACACTGCAGTGACGTGCAGGGTAACTGTAAGTAGGCTGTCCATACACTGCAGTGACGTGCAGGGTAACTGTAAGTAGGCTACCCATACACTGGCTGCAGTGACGTGCAGGGTAACTGTAAGTAGGCTGTCCATACACTGCAGTGACGTGCAGGGTAATTGTAAGTAGGCTGCCCATACACTGGCTGCAGTGACGTGCAGGGTAACTGTAAGTAGACTGTCCATACACTGCAGTGACGTGCAGGGTAACTGTAAGTAGACTGTCCATAGACTGGCTGCAGTGACGTGCAGGGTAACTGTAAGTAGACTGTTCATACACTGGCTGCAGTGACGTGCAGGGTAACTGTAAGTAGACTGTCCAACACTGGCTGCAGTGACGTGCAGGGTAACTGTAAGTAGACTGTCCATACACTGGCTGCAGTGACGTGCCAGGGTAACTGTAAGTAGACTGTCCATACACTGCAGTGACGTGCAGGGTAACTGTAAGCAGACTGTCCATACACTGCAGTGGCGTGCAGGGTAAACTGTAAGTAGGCTGACCATACACTGGCTGCCGTGACGTGCAGGGTAAATGTAAGTAGGCTGCCCATACACTGCAGTGACGTCCAGGGTAACTGTAAGTAGGCTGCCCATTACACTGGCTGCAGTGACGTGCAGGGTAACTGTAAGTAGACTGTCTATACACTGCAGTGACGTGCAGGGTAACTGTAAGTAGGCTGCCCATACACTGGCTGCAGTGACGTGCAGGGTAACTGTAAGTAGACTGTCCATGCACTGGCTGCAGTGACGTGCAGGGTAACTGTAAGTAGGCTGCCCATACACTGGCTGTAGTGACGTGCAGGGTAACTGAAAGTAGACTGTCCATACACTGCAGTGACGTGCAGGGTAACTGTAAGTAGACTGTCCATACACTGGCTGCAGTGACGTGCAGGGTAACTGTAAGTAGACTGTCCATACACTGCAGTGACGTGCAGGGTAACTGTAAGTAGACTGTCCATACACTGCAGTGAAGTGCAGGGTAAATGTAAGTAGGCTGTCCATTTCACTGCAGTGACGTGCAGGGTAACTGTAAGTAGACTGTCCATAGACTGGCTGCAGTGACGTGCACGGTAACTGTAAGTAGACTGCCCATACACTGCAGTGACGTGCAGGGTAACTGTAAGTAGGCTGTCCATACACTGGCTGCAGTGACGTGCAGGGTAAACTGTAAGTAGACTGCCCATACACTGCAGTGACGTGCAGGGTAACTGTAAGTAGACTGTCCATACACTGGCTGCAGTGACGTGCAGGGTAACTGTAAGTAGATGCCCATACACTGCAGTGACGTGCAGGGTAACTGTAAGTAGGCTGTCCATACACTGGCTGCAGTGGACGTGCAGGGTAACTGTAAGTAGACTGTCCATACACTGCAGTGACAGCAAGGTAACTGTAAGTAGACTGCCCATACACTGCAGTGACGTGCAGGTAACTGTAAGTAGACTGTTCATACACTGGCTGCAGTGACGTGCAGGGTAACTGTAAGTAGACTGCCATACACTGGCTGCAGTGACGTGCAGGGTAACTGTAAAGGGCTGTCCATACACTGGCTGTAGTGACGTGCAGGGTAACTGTAAGTAGACTGCCCATACACTGCAGTGACGTACAGGGTAACTGTAAGTAGACTGTTCATACACTGGCTGCAGTGACGTGCAGGGTAACTGTAAGTAGACTGCCCATACACTGCAGTGACGTGCAGGGTAAACTGTAAGTAGGCTGTCCTTACACTGGCTGCAGTGACGTGCAGGGTAACTGTAAGTAGACTGCCCATACACTGCAGTGACGTGCAGGGTAACTGTAAGTAGACTGTTTATACACTGGCTGCAGTGACGTGCAGGGTAACTGTAGTAGACTGTCCCATACACTGGCTGCAGTGACGTGCAGGGTAACTGTAAGTAGACTGTCCATACACTGCAGTGACAGCAAGGTAACTGTAAGTAGACTGCCCATACACTGCAGTGACGTGCAGGGTAACTGTAAGTAGACTGTTCCATACACTGGCTGCAGTGACGTGCAGGGTAACTGTAAGTAGACTGCCCATACACTGGCGCAGTGACGTGCAGGGTAACTGTAAGTAGGCTGTCCATACACTGGCTGTAGTGACGTGCAGGGTAACTGTAAGTAGACTGCCCATACACTGCAGTGACGTACAGGGTAACTGTAAGTAGACTGTTCATACACTGGCTGCAGTGACGTGCAGGGTAATTGTAAGTAGACTGTCCATACACTGGACACAGTGACAGCAAGATAACTGTAAGTAGACTGTTCATACACTGGCTGCAGTGACGTGCAGGGTAACTGTAAGTAGACTGTTCATACACTGGCTGCAGTGACGTGCAGGGTAACTGTAAGATGCCAGTATTTATTGATTTCGGAAAGACTGGCCCTAAATTTAATCAGAATATTTTGTGGATGCAAGCATATTAAAGAAAAGACAATCCTTCGCTGAAGAGAGAGAGAGAGAGAGAGAGAGAGAGAGAGAGGAGAGAGAAGAGAGAGAGAGAGAGAGATAGATGAGACAGAGAGAGAGAGAGAGAGAGAAGAGAGAGAGACGTATCTGTCGTTGTCTACGAGAGAGAGAGAGAGAGAGAGAGAGAGAGAGAGAGAGAGAGAAGAGAGAGAGAGAGAGAGAGAGAGAGAGAGAGGGGAGAAGAAAGGAAAGCGGGTGAGAGAAAAAAAAAGAAGATAAAAAAATCCCTACGTATACCACCCCACCGTATCTCCTCCACCTTCCCCCATCCGGGGAAAAAAGAAAAAGAAAAACGAGTGGGGCAGATCATTTCTTTCTCAGCACCCGGCAGTAATGCCCCCACCCAGGGAGCAACGGAGCCGGAGGAGGCTGTGTCGAGCCCTGTGTGGTGCTCCCTAACCGGATTCTCTCCCCTCCCAATCTTGCCTCAACACCCGACGTGCATTGCGTCAAGCTGATTTCCTGTGACGGGCCGGGCGAGAGCGAGGCTAGACCGGGCTGCCAAGATGGCTGCTGGCCCGCCAAGACGGACAAGATGGCCGCCCACCGGCCGCCGCCCCTTGGGGGGAGGGTTCGAGCCATGGGAGCAGCACGGTGATTGAGCCGACATCGGAGAGTATTATTGCGGACACTAACCACGCCCAGTACAGGCAGGGGCAGGCCTGACCTCCGGGCTGGCTTCGCTGTCTGGCTGGCTGGCTGGCTGGCTGGCTAGGTCAGCTGGCAGTGGCGGCCCAGTCTCCTAGGGTCAATAAACATGTCGGGACAAACTGTGCGAGAACGGATCACTATGGGAACTCTACTGGTGTCAGATGTCTGCGGTACCATGTCTGCAGGAAAAGAATAATGATGCCACCTTTCTTAGGAAAATGGTAATAATACAACCTTTCTGTAGGAAAGTAGTAATAATACAACCTTTCTGTAGGAAAACAATGGAAATACTCCATTTCTGGAGAAAAAAGAATGAAAATACTCCATTTCTGTAGGAAAAGAATGAAAATACTCCATTTCTGTAGGAAAAGATGGAAAATGCTCCATTTCTGGGGGAAACGGATAAGGATACTCCATTTCTGTAGGAAAAGAATATTGTTCGTTCATTTCTGTAGGAAAAGAATAAAGTTTTCCCCCTTTTAAAGGAAATAATAATGTTTGTTAGTTGAAAAAAAAAATTTTTTCAAAATTTTTTTTGTAGAAAAAGAATTGTTTTATTGATTTTTTTCGAAAAGAATTATACCCTCCATCTCTTAGGGAAAAAATAATTTCCTCCATTTTCGGGGAAAGAAATAAGTTCCCAAAATTGAGGAAAATAATAATTTTTCCCTTTTTTCTGAATAAAAAAAATGTCCTTTTCTTTTTGGAAAGGGAAAATATTTCCTTTTTTTTAGGAAAAAATAAAAATACTCCATTCGGGAGAAAAGAACGATGACCTCCCCTTCTTAGGAAAAATAATGTTCCCCCCTTTCTGTAGGGGAAAAAAAATAAGGTTTTTCCTTTCGGTAAGAAAAGAATAAAGTCCCTTTGGGTTTCCCGATAAAAAAAAAATAATGTTTTTTCATTTTGAAAGGGAAAAAAAAATAAAGTTCCTCCCAATTTTTTAGGAAAAGAAAAAAATTCCTTCATTCTGTAGGGAAAAAAATAATTTTCCTTTATTTTGTAGGAAAAGAATAATTTTTTTTCATCTCGTTTGGAAAAAATAATGTTCCTTCATCTTGTAAGAAAAGCAATGTTTCTTCATTTTTGAATAGAAAAAAAAATAATTTCCTTCATCTCTTAAAAAAGATAAATTTTTCCTTATCTCTGTAGAAAAGAATAAGTTTCTTCTCTCTAAGAAAAAAAATAATGTTCCCTTTTTCCCCGTAGAAAGGGTTATTGTCCTCCCCTTTTTGTAGGCAAGAATAAAGTTCCTTCATCTCTGTGGGAAAAAAATAAAGTTCTTTATTTCTTAGGAAAAAATAAAGTTCCTTCATTTTGAAAAAGAAAAAAATAATGTTCGAATAATGTTCCCATTTTTGAATAAGAAAAAATTAAAGTTCCTTTTTTTTAAAAAAAATGTTCCTTCATTTTTGAAAAAGAAAAAATAATGTTTAGAATAATGTTCCGTCATTTCTGAAAAAGAAAAAATTAATGTTCTTTCATTTCTGTAGGAAAAAAATTGTTCCTTCATTTCTTAGGAAAAAGAATAATGGTCCTTCTTCTGTGGGAAAAAAATAATGTTCCTTTATTTTGATAGAAAAAAATGTTCATTAATTTCTGTAGGAAGTGATAATGTTCCTTCATTTTTGTAGGAAATGAATAATGTTCCTTTATTTCTGAAAAAAAAGAATAATGTTTCAAAAAGTTCCTTTATTCGAAAAAAAAAGATTAATGTTTTTTCATTTTGTAGGAAAAGAAATATGTTCCTTTATTTTGAAAAAAACAATTAAAAGTTCCTTCATTTCTGTTGGAAATAATAAGTTCCCTTCATTTCTGAAAAAAAAGAAAATGTTCAAAAATGTTCCTTCATTTCTGAATAAGAAAAGTTAATGTTCTTTTTCTGTAGGAAAAGAAAGTGTTTTCCCCATTTTGAAAAGAAAAGATTAATGTTCATTCATTTTTTTAGAAAAGAATAAAGGTCCTTCATTTCTGTAGGAAAAAAATAATGGGCCTGAAACTCTGTAGGAAAAGATTATTGTTCTCCCTTATTCAGAAAAGAACATTGTTCCTCATGAAAAAATAATTACACAAACATAAACATAATATTTATTCAATATTAGTATTTTTCTTTGCTGAGGCATCAAAAGATCACAGTCACAGGAAAACATATCATTGTACAAATAGTGGAGTTCCAGACACTAAATTCATTTCCCAAGAGTTCTTTCAAATTGTGTGTCATGGCCGCGCAGATTGCATTTTTCACGTTCGAATTATACATCGTCACTAACATTATGGAGAGATGGGAATCACTGTCTTCGCCGTCAATAACATTATGGAGATATGGGAACAACTGTCTCATACATCGTCAATAACATTATGGAGATGTGGGAATCACTATCTATACACTGTCACTAAACATTATGGAGATATGGGAATCACTGTCTTATACACTGTCACTAACATTATGGAGATGTGGGAATCACTGTCTTACACACTGTCACTAACATTATGGAGATGTGGGAATCACTGTCTTTGTGGGAGAGCTCTGACATTTTGACCTTAAAATTACAGTTTTACTTCGTGAATAAGAATGTATAGACAATGATAATATTGTCTTTTATGAAGCACACCCCAAATTTTAATATATTGTTAGTTAAATCATTAGTAAATCTATGCCGTGATTTAATTTTCTGTGATACTGATAATTGTCATTTGTGGAGCGCGTCGAAATTTTACATCAAAATCGCAATAGTGACCGCCTCTCTCTCTCTCTCTCTCTCTCTCTCTCTCACTACTCTCTCCTCTCTCTCTCTCTCTCTCTCTCCCCCTCCTGTCCCCCGTGTGGATGTTACGTGACACTGTGGCATATCTGGTAATGAAACAGCAGATAAATTATCTGGAGATGGTGTGTTAAGAAAAACACCTGAGAGTAATTTAAAACTTGATGTTCAAGAAATTAATTCGCTATTAGAAAAATGCGTGAACAGTGAAACACCTTCCAGAGAAGTATGAAATCTTATCATGTCCACGATATTTGTCATTTTAATATACAAGCTTCGACTGAATTCGTGTAAAACCAAGTTTCCCAAAGTGTAGCATGTGATTGTTCAAATCTTCTATCAGTAGACCATAATTCTTTTTCATTGTTCAATATTAACTTCATTGTAAAAAAGAATCGAACGTGGATGTGACTGTACACGATTCTATCAAAACAATAACCCACAAACCAGAAATTGTGCAAATAGCAAAAGTGCTTTCCATGCATCAAATTAATAGATTTTTATAAACGCTCCCCTTCCCCTTGCTCCCCCCCCCCCGCCCCCTTTTTTATAGTCCAATATCACCAAGTGTGAACAGACTCTAAATTAAAGAACTCTCTCTCTCTCCTCTCTCTCTTCTCTCTCTCTCTCTCTCTCTCTCTCTCTCTCTCTCTCTCTCTCTCGGGGTAGTCAATTGAACAATCTTGGTTGTCAACTAGACGATTTACTTCGAATCTTACCAGAACATTCTTCGTCAGCTTCCGTGGTCGCCATCTTTGTAGTTGCCTACACAGGTTGTTTGACTTCATTTCTGTCTTTCTTTTTTCTTTCTTCTTTCTATCTATCTATCTTTATGCCAGTGTTCTTGAATAGTGTTTTCTTACCAGAATGGCTCACAGGCGGAAAACAACAACACATGAAGTCGTCAACAATAGCCCGCATTCTCACTGACTACTCACACACACAACAACAACAACAACAACAACAACAACAACAACAACAACAACAACAACAACAACAACAACAACAAGAGGGTTTAGGAAAGCGCAGACGTCAGGCAGTGCTCTGAAGTATAACTGTTGGCTCCGTGTGTTACTGTGCAGAACTGACGAACATGTACCAGCACTCCCCTCCTATCCCTTCCTGTCCCCTCCTGTCCCCTCCTGTCCCCTCCTATCCCCTCCTGTCCCCTCCTGTCCCCTCCTGTCCCCTCCTGTCTCCTCCTGTCCCCTCCTATCCCCTCCTGTCCCCTCCTGTCCCCTCCTGTCCCCTCCTATCCCCTCCCGTCCCCTCCTGTCTCTCCTATCCACTCCTGTCTCCTCCTATCCCCTCCTGTCCCTCCTGTCCCCTCCTATCCCCTCCTGTCCACTCCTGTCTCCTCCTGTCCCCTCCTGTCCCCTCCTGTCCCCTCCTATCCCCTCCTGTCCCCTCCTGTCTCCTGTCCACACCTATCCCCTCCTGTCTCCTCCTGTCCCCTCCTATCCCCTCCTGTCCCCTCCTGTCTCCTGTCCACACCTATCCCCTCCTGTCTCCTGTCCACACCTATCCCCTCCTGTCTCCTCCTGTCCCCTCCTATCCCCTTCTGTCCCCAACTATCCCCCCTGTCCTCTCCTATCCCTCCTGTCACAACCTACCCCCCCCCGTCCTCTCCTATCCCCTCCTGTCCCCTCCTGTCTTCTCCTGTCCTCTCCTGTTCTCTCCTATCCCTTCCTGTCCCCTCCTGTCCCCTCTTGTCCCCTCCTGTCCACTCCTGTCCCCTCCATCCACTCCTGTCCCCTCCCATCCACTCCTGTCCCCTCCCATCCACTCCTGTCCCTCCATCCACTCCTGTCCCTTCCTATCCACTCCTGTCCCCTCCTATCCACTCCTGTCCCCTCCTATCCACTCCTGTCCCCTCCTGTCCCCTCTTGTCCCCTCCTGTCCACTCCTGTCCCCTCCATTTCCACTCCTGTCCCTCCCATCCACTCCTGTCCCCTCCCATCCACTCCTGTCCCCTCCTATCCACTCCTGTCCCCTCCTATCCCTCTTGTCCCCTCCTGTCCACTCCTGTCCCCTCCTATCCACTCCTGTCCCCTCCCATCCACTCCTGTCCCCTCCTATCCACTCCTGTCCCCTCCTATCCCCTCTTTCCCCTCCTGTCCACTCCTGTCCCCTCCTATCCACTCCTGTCCCTCCTATCCACTCCTGTCCCCTCCTGTCCCCTCTTGTCCCCTCCTATCCACTCCTGTCCCCTCCCATCCACTCCTGTCCCCTCCTGTCCACTCCTGTCCCTCCTATCCACTCCTGTCCCCTCCTATCCACTCCTGTCCCCTCCCATCCACTCCTGTCCCCTCCTATCCACTCCTGTCCCCTCCCCATCCACTCCTGTCCCCTCCCATCCACTCCTGTCCCCTCCTATCCACTCCTGTCCCTCCTATCCCCTCTTGTCCCTCCTGTCCCCTCCTGTCCCCTCCTGTCTCCACCTATCCCCTCCTGTCCCCTCCTATTGCCTCCTGTCCCCTCCTGTCCCCTACTATCCCTCCTGTCCCCTCCTGTCCCCTCCTGTCCCCTTCTAGCCCCTCCTGTCCCCTCCTGTACCCACCTATCCCCTCCTGTCCCCTCCTGTCCCTTCCTCTCCCCCTCCTGTTCCCTCCTGTCTCCTCCTGTCTCCTCCTGTCCACACCTATCCCCTCCTGTCCCCTCGTGTCTCCTCCTGTCCTTTCCTATCCTCTCGTGTCCCTCCTGTCTCCTCCTGTCACTTCCTGTCCCCTCTTGTCCCCTCCTGTCTCATCTTGTCTCATCCCGTCTCCTCCTGTCCCCTCCTGTCCCCCTACATCTCCTCCTCATCCTGTCACTTCCTGTCCCCTCTTGTCCCCTCCTGTCTCATCCTGTCTATTCCCGTCTCCTCCTGTCCCTCCTGTCTCATCCTGTCTCATCCTGTCTCATCCCGTCTCCTCCTGTCCCCTCCTGTCCCCTCCAGTTCCCTCCTATCCCCTCCTTTCTCCTGCTGTCCTTTTCCTGTCCCCTCCTGTCCCCTCCTGCCCCCTCCTGCCCCCTCCTGTCCCTTCCTGTCCTCCCCTGTCCCCTCCTGTCCCTTCCTGTCCCCTCCTGTCCTGTCCTGTCCCTCCTGTCCCCTCCTGTCCGCTCCTTTCCCCTTCTGTCCCCTCCTGTCCCCCTGTCTCTCTTCTTCCCTTCTGTCCCCTCCCATCCCCTCCTGTCCCCTCTTGTCCCTTCCTGTCCCTTCCTGTCTTCTCCTGTCCTCTCCTGTCCCATCCAGTCCCCTCTTGTCCCTTCCTGTCCCTTCCTGTCCTCTCCTGTAATCTCCTGTCCCCTCCAGTCCCCTGTATGGATGTTACATCACTCATTGCATCCAGCCCCTCAACACATCTTACAATGCTGTAGATGTCAATACACCCAATAAACCTGATAAGTCTCTTTTATTTCATCGAGATCCATCTATATCCCCCCCCCCCCCCCCCCCGAACTCTCAGAAAACGGAAACACGCACACACACACACACACACACACACACACACACACACACACACACGCACACACGCACGCACGCACGCACGCACGCACGCACGCACGCACGCACGCACGCACGCACGCACGCACGCACGCACGCACGCACGCACGCACGCACGCACGCACGCACGCACGCACGCACGCACGCACGCACGCACGCACGCACACACACACACACACTCACTCACAACACACACCACACACACACACACACACACACACACACACACACACACACACACACACACACACACCACACATGATGTTAAAGATTTTTTTAACAGTCTTTGTACGGGATCCGCACCAAAAAATTATTAGCCTTGTTCTCAGCCATGTTCGCTGACAAAGAGACTAACAGATGTCGGTGGTAATAAAACGCCTTGATGACAGGAAAAAAGGGATATATTTTATGAGTACATGGAGCGAAAGCTCATTGAACCAGGATGGCAGACCGAATCACTGACCCAACGTGCTGTCCAGACATTGATGGTCAAACTTCACACTCTCTTGCAGAACAGGGCTGCTGTCAGAGCCATGTTTTCCCCATACCTGTTTTGTTTGTAGAAGACTTCGTGGTCGAAACGCATTGCTGCTGCATTTCTTTTTAAAGATTGATTTGTTCCTTCCGTCCGGTGTGGTTAAGTGACTCGATGCAATTCTCTCGTTGATCACGAAGTCAAAACCGGCGCTAAGGCCTGTGGGGTTGATGTTGAACAATAATTCGAATCTCATTAGAGCTTACAGTTCCATGGCTACGTGGGTAAGACGTACGTCAAAAAGGCACGCCAGTCATCTTGGTGGTACGGGTTCGCATCTCGGCAGTGCCGAAAGCATGTCTGCTAGCAGAAGGCCAGTTCGATGTCGTGAGGGAGGTCACCCTGCCCCTGACACTGTTGGCAGTTCAGCAAACTAACTCCTGACTGAGGAGTCACCCTGCCACCTCACACTGTTGGCAGTTCACCACCCAAACTCCTGACTGAGGAGGTGGGTCACCCTGCCCCTCACACTGTTGGCAGTTCAGCAAACTAACTCCTGACTGAGGAGGTGGGTCACCCTGCCCCTCACACTGTTGCAGTTCACCACCAACTCCTGACTGAGGAGGTGGGTCACCCTGCCCCTCACACTGTTGGCAGTTCAGCAAACTAACTCCTGACTGAGGAGTCACCCTGCCCCCTCACACTGTTGGCAGTTCACCACCCAAACTCCTGACTGAGGAGGTGGGTCACCCTGCCCCCTCACACTGTTGGCAGTTCAGCAAACTAACTCCTGACTGAGGAGGTGGGTCACCCTGCCCCCTGACACTGTTGGCAATTCAGCAAACTAACTCCTGACTGAGGAGTCACCCTGCCCCCTCACACTGTTGGCAGTTCAGCAAACTAACTCCTGACTGAGGAGGTGGGTCACCCTGCCCCCTCACACTGTTGGCAATTCAGCAAACTAACTCCTGACTGAGGAGTCACCCTGCCCCCTCACACTGTTGGCAGTTCAGCAAACTAACTCCTGACTGAGGAGGTGGGTCACCCTGCCCCCTCACACTGTTGGCAGTTCAGCAAACTAACTCCTGACTGAGGAGGTGGGTCACCCTGCCCCCTCACACTGTTGGCAGTTCAGCAAACTAACTCCTGACTGAGGAGGTGGGTCACCCTGCCCCCTCACACTGTTGGCAGTTCAGCAAACTAACTCCTGACTGAGGAGGTGGGTCACCCTGCCCCCTCACACTGTTGGCAGTTCAGCAAACTAACTCCTGACTGAGGAGGTGGGTCACCCTGCCCCCTCACACTGTTGGCAGTTCAGCAAACTAACTCCTGACTGAGGAGGCTTTTTGTTCTCAAGACCTGCTGTCAAGCTTTCACACACACACACACACACCACACACACACACACACACACACACACACACACACACACACACACACACTCACACACACACACACACACACATACACACACACACACACACACACACACACACACACACACACACACACACACACACACACACACACTCACTCTTTCTCTCTCTCTCACACACACACACACACACACACACACACACACACACACACACACACACACATACATACACACACCACGGACACACAAATGTGCATAGTGTGTGTACGTGCGAGCTTGCGTGCGTTCGTGTGTGTGTGTGTGTGTGTGTGTGTGTGTGTGTGTGTGTGTGTGTGTGTGTGTGTGTGTGTGTGTGTGTGTGTGTGTGTGTGTGTGTGTGTGTGTGTGTGTGTGTGCGTGCGTGCGTGCGCGCATGCGCGTGCGCGTGTGCGTGTGCGTGTGTGTGTGTGTGTTCCTGAGAACGCGCTCACACGCACGTCATTCTCAGTGATATACATGTGTTGTTCTATAAACAAAGTTCCATTTCTGATCAATGATGGCACTGTATATTCACTAAAACGCACTTCGTCTTCCTTTTCTACATGGTGAATTAAGCTTCATTGTTCATCATGCTGGACACAGACTTTTGACAACAAAGAAAAAGAAAACGAAAAAAGAAAGAAAAGAAGACAGAAAGAAGGAAGGAAGGAAGGAAGGAAGGAAGGAAGGAAGGAAGGAAGGAAGGAAGGAAGGAAGGAAGGAAGTGAAGAATACCAGGGACACAAAGTGGTGTGAAAAGCAAAACATCATCTGTACCACTCTCTGGATGATACAAAGAAACGAATAAAGACAGAAAGAAGCAAATAGAAAAATGAATAAATGGGGAAACAAGTGAGGTGAAAGGCGTGTTCGGCAGTCAGCAAAATGGACTCGGATGTCAAGCCCGTGTAGCCAAGTTGAAAAACGCCCTCTTCGTGCTGCTTCCACTCCCCCTCTCCCCGCCCCCCACCCCAGTTCCAGCCCCCAACCAACCCCCCCCCCTCTCTCTCTCCTCTCCTTCTCTCTCTCTCTCTCTCTCTCTCTCTCTCTCTCTCTCTCTCTTTTCCTCCCCCTCCCTCCCTCCTTCCCTCACCCCCCCCCTTTCTCTCCCCCTCAACTCTCTCGGGGCTATGACCTGAATCTGAATAAAATATTCGTATTTCTATTTCTCTCTCTCTCTCTCTCTCTCTCTCTCTCTCTCTCTCTCTCTCTCTCTCTCTCTCTTCCACACCCTCCTCTCCTTTCTCTATCTAAGCCCTTTGCCAAAATCGACAACTCCACACATACACCACCACCACCCTCACCCTTCAAAGAAGGAAGCAAAAGACAGACAAAAAAAAAAAGGACAAAAAAGAAAAAAGAAAACTTTTGAGCTTTCCGGTGAAGCAGTAAATCTAACACTTCTTACCCCCAGCCTTTCATCTCCCGTCCAAAGGCACTAGCCCTCTATCCCCCACCCCTTGGCTCTCCTCACTCCCTTCACCCCTCCCCCTGGCTGTTCCCTCTCCGTCCTCCTGGCCTGGCAGGGAAGTTGATGTTTTCACTTCCCCCCTGTCGCCTGTCGCGCGGCTGGCGCGTGGCCCTAATCACCAAAAAACAAGCCGGGGAAGCAAAAATCACACGAGGGGGGCCCAGCAAATTGAGTCAGGGCCGGCGTCAGATTGAAGCATGGCGGAGCTAAACAAATTTCCCAAGATTCCGCGCGGTCACCTCGCCAAAAGACAAGATGGCGCTAAAGTGGGCGACGCATGCGCAGAAAAACGCGGTTGACGTGTGACTTCATTACGTTAGCTGCGCGAGGACAGCTGATGAGTTGCATTTTTCACGAAGGGGGGCCTGCGATCAGCGTGACACCTAGCTGCAAATCAGCCTACACCTCCCACCCACCCCCCTTCCCTCCCACCACCCCGCCCTGTTCTTCCCTTCCATCCTCTCTTCCCTTCCTTTCCATCAGCACAGAGAGAGAGGACTGCAGAGGGAGGGAGCGCCATCCTCTCTTCCCTTCCTTTCCATCAGCACAGAGAGAGAGGACTGCAGAGGGAGGGAGCGCCATCCTCTCTTCCCTTCCTTTCCATCAGCACAGAGAGAGAGGACTGCAGAGGGAGGGAGCGCCAGAGTCCATCAGCACAGAGAGAGAGGACTGCAGAGGGAGGGAGCGCCAGAGTGGGGGTGGGGGTGGAAGGGAAAGGGTGGAGTGAGGGACTGGGGGAGGAGAGAGGACAGTCAAAAATTGAAAACAGGGGAAATGTCTGTTTTTCGAGGTATGTTCAGCGATCTTCTTTGTCCTTTTCTTTTCCCAGCAGAGAGAGAGAGAGAGAGAGAGAGAGAGAGAGAGAGAGAGAGATCATGTGCAGTGGCCCTAGCTGACATTAAAATAACAATAAATTGGAAAACGTCGTTATTTTTTAAAGACATGTTCACAGAATTTTCAACGGTTTGACATATTCAGAAATAAAGAATACACAGTGATCAATTTCCTTCAACCTATGATTATTATTGTGGTACACGCAAATGACAAGGGAACAAAATGTATGGCAACGTGATTTCAACGCTACTCTTATTTACACACATTGTTTTGGATGCTGTTTGTTTAAGCATGGGAGGTTATTGCCTTTCTTTCTGCCAGAAACACTGCCAGTGTGTTCATTGAGAGCTAAAGGTAATTCGCTGGTTTTACGTTATTTCCTTTCTTTCTGCCAGAAACACTGCCAGTGTGTTCATTGAGAGCTAAATGTCATTCGCTGGTTTGACATTATTGCCTTTCTTTCTGCCAGAAACACTGCCAGTGTGTTCACTGAGAGCTAAAGGTCATTCGCTGGTTTGACCAGAAATCACAAAAAAGACCTCGGAGCTCAGCGGATAGCAAAGCCCGGCACATTATTATGTCTATGTGTGAACACATAAAAAGACGGGGCAGAGACAACAACAACAACAACAACAACAACACACACACACACACACACACACACACACACACACACACACACACACACACACACACACACACACACACACATTCAAAGCCAGGAAAATTGATAATAGAAGCACTTTTGTTGTTGTTCTTGTTGTTGTTGTTTATGATGTTTTGTGCCAAATATCTTTCAAAGGTGACGGCAATAAAGAATTGTTCTTGTTCTTGTTCTTGTTTTTGTTCTTGTTCACACACACACACACACACACACACACACACACACACACACACACACACACACACACACACACACACACATTGAAACAGCATCATGATAATGTCTGATTCCATTGTCTCCCGTTTAACAGTCACCTGATCTCGTTTGATTCCACTTCCTTCCCTTTAACACTTCATCGATTGCTACTCGCCTCATCTTAATTGATTGCCTTTCCTTTGGTATAAAAACTCACCTCATCTTAATTGATTGCCTTTCCTTTGGTATAAAACTCACCTCATCTTAATTGATTGCCTTTCCTTTGGTATAAAACTCACCTCATCTTAATTGATTGCCTTTCCTTTGGTATAAAACTCACCTCATCTTAATTGATTGCCTTTCCTTTGGTATAAAACTCACCTCATCTTAATTGATTGCCTTTCTTTTGGTATAAAACGCACCTCATCTTAATTGATTGCCTTTCCTTTGGTAAAAAAAACTCACCTCATCTTAATTGATTGCCTTTCCTTTGGTATAAAACTCACCTCATCTTAATTGATTGCCTTTCCTTTGGTATAAAACTCACCTCATCTTAATTGATTGCCTTTCCTTTGGTATAAAACTCACCTCATCTTAATTGATTGCCTTTCCTTTGGTATAAAACGCACCTCATCTTAATTGATTGCCTTTCCTTTGGTAAAAAAACTCACCTCATCTTAATTGATTGCCTTTCCTTTGGTATAAAACTCACCTCATCTTAATTGATTGCCTTTCCTTTGGTATAAAACTCACCTCATCTTAATTGATTGCCTTTCCTTCGGTATAAAACTCACCTCGTCTTAATTAACTGCCCTTCCTTCCGTATAAAACTTACCTACTCTCAATTGATTCCACTTTCTCCACTTAATCTGAATCCATTCCGTTCAGTTCCTTTCGTGTAAAACTCAAATGTCAATATAAAAAGATACACACTGTTTGCCAGGGAAGGAGGTGTAAATCTCAATTGTCAATATAAAAAGATACATGCTGTTTGCCAAGGAAGGAGGTGTAAACCTCAATTGTCAATATAAAAAGATACTTGCTGTTTGCCATGGAAGGAGGTGTAAAACTCAATTGTCAATATAAAAAGATACACGCTGTTTCCCAGGGAAGGAGGTCCAAAAGGAAATCTTCCGGCCAAGACAAGCTATGAGGTCCGTATTGTTTACGCCGAGTTTCACTACTCAGCCCACATCAACTTATTCTGTATTTCGTGGTGGTTTAGTATGTCTGCCTACACATCGCCATGTGTTTTAATACATATCGCCATTGTCTTTTTCTCCCAGCTCTTCTTACCGGCACACAGATGTCCTGCATTTCACTGGTGGGCGCTGTTCTTACGGCGTCATTATTTCATCGTAGTCAAAAAGCACCCGGCATAACACGAATTGGACGGTTTGATTGTTCTTGACATTTAGACATAGTCTTTCTTTCTCTCGCGTTCCCGGCCATGCTAGATCCTCAGTCCGGTCAGTAAGGCCAAGTCAGTAGTCCGACGCAGAGACCCCACTGGATCCCCACAGCTTCTCCTGGACCTCAGCCGGACTGGGCCACGTCTGGCGTCTATTGCTTCTCCAGTCGGTGTGGTTGGGTCCCATTGTGGGCATGCCTCTACACTACGTAGCTCCAACGTGTGGGACATTGTCACGTAGAAGACACTGGCTATGAGTATGACTTAGCAGGGTTTTTAATTCCGGCTCCACACACCAGTCCTGAAAGACTCTTGTGGTCGGCCCCGCATTAGAAAGGTCCTGCACTTAACTATACACAGTTCATGCACATCTATTAACTGACTTAGTGAAAAAACCTAATTACATTAACATTAAATCACCAAAACATTGAGGACGTGAAGGGGTGTAGGTGGGGGGAGGGGGGAGTCACCCAGAAGTTGCTGTTCCAGCCGATTTTTTCTTTCTACACCAGTGAATGTGTGAGATGCTGTCAATTCCTTGTAATGGCATCGTAGGTTACTGCTGTTTTGTTTGGAGAATGCAGTGACAATATCATGTTAGGAAGCAGATAAATGGCTATTGTGGACAAAAATAACGATAGAAATCGTGTTACATCCCAAATTATAGGAAAATGACAACATATCAGTCTTTAACCCTGAAAAGTCATGAAAATTACATCCCAAATTATAGAAATATGACAACATATCAGTCATTAAGCCTGAAAAGTCATAAAAATTACATCCCAAATTATAGGAAAATGACAACATATCAGTCATTAAGCCTGAAAAGTCATGAAAATTGACATCCCAAATTATAGGAAATTGACAACATATCAGTCATTAAGCCTGAAAAGTCATGAAAATTACATCCCAAATTACAGAAATATGACAACATATCAGTCATTAACTCTGAAAGTCATGCAAATTACATCCCAAATTACAGAAAAATGACGACATATCAGTCATTAACCCTGAAAATTCATGAAAATTACATCCCAAATTATAGGAAAATGACAACATATCAGTCATTAACCCTGAAAAGTCATAGAAATTCGACCAGCATTGAAGACGTCCTAGGTCTACCCAGTTCTAAAACCCGATTCCCTGTGGTCAGCCCCCGTAAGCTACAATCATATCTATGTCAGCCCGTAAGGCTACAATCATATCTATATCAGCCCGTAAGGCTACAATCATATCTATGTCAGCCCTTAAGGCTACAATCATATCTATATCAGCCCGTAAGGCTACAATGATATCTATGTCAGCCCGTAAGGCTACAATCATATCTATGTCAGCCCGTAAGGCTACACTCATATCTATATCAGCCCGTAAGGCTACAATCATATCTATATCAGCCAGTAAGACTACAATCATATCTATATCAGCCCGTAAGACTACAATCATATCTATGTCAGCCAGTAAGACTACAATCATATCTATATCAGTCAGTAAGGATACAGTCGTTTCCCTGGAGATCAACCAGTAAGGTTACAATCAGATCTATATCAGCCAGTAATGCTACAATAGTTTTCCTTGTGGTCAGTCAGTAAGGCTACAATCATATCTATATCAGTCAGTAAGGCTACAATCATATCTATATAAGTCAGTAAGGATACAGTCGTTTCCCTTGTGATCAACCAGTAAGGCTACAATCATATCTATATCAGTCAGCAAGGATACAGTTGTTTCCCTTGAGATCAACCAGTAAGGCTACAATCATATCTATATCAGTCAGTAAGGCTACAATCATATCTATATCAGTCAGTAAGGATACGATCATATCTATATCAGTCTGTAAGGCTACAATCATATATATATCAGTCAGTAAGGATACAGTCGTTTTCCCTGTGATCAACCAGTAAGGCTACAATCACATTACTTGCCATCAGCCAGTAAGACTATAGTCGTTTCCCTTGTGATCAGCCAGCAAGGCTACAATCACATTACTTGCCATCAGCCAGTAAGGCTACAGTCGTTTCCGTTGAGACCAACCAGTAAGGCTACAACCGTTTCCCTTGAGACCAACCAGTAAGGCTACAATCGTTTCCCTTGAGACCAACCAGTAAGGCTACAATCGTTTCCCTTGAGACCAACCAGTAAGGCTACAATCGTTTCCCTTGAGACCAACCAGTAAGGCTACAATCGTTTCCCTTGAGACCAACCAGTAAGGCTACAATCGTTTCCCTTGAGACCAACCAGTAAGGCTACAATCGTTTTCCCTTCAGACCAACCAGTAAGGCTACAATCGTTTCCCTTGTGATCAGCCAGCAAGGTTACAACTACATTACTTGCCATCAACCAGTAAGGCTACAATCGTTTCCCTTGAGACCAACCAGTAAGGCTACAATCGTGTCCCTTCAGATCAACCAGCAAGGCTACTATCGTTACCCATGAGATCAACCAGTAAGGCTACAATCGTATCACAATCAACACTGACTGAAAATGCATTACCACTGAAGCAATGCTTTATGGACATGTCAAAGGACTGACTCCTGAAGAATGAAGAATAATCCAGGTTGAATCAGATTCCCAGAGAAATGGATCTGGATGTCACAGATGCGAATGATCTGAATGTCACAGATGCGAGTGATCTGAATGTCACAGATGCGAGTGATCTGAATGTCACAGATGCCAGCGTTTGTCAGGTTTGCTGCTACATTCTACACACAATGTTGAAGCTGCGAATTCCGAAATTTGATCAGGTCACAAGCTTTTGGGGGAAAACAACAACAAACAAACAAACAAAAAAACACAAAGAAACTGAAGATCTCGGAAGTTTCAACGCAAAATGTTGATATGATTGGAATATCCACTTTGAAGCAATATAACAGGTAAAATACCAGAGTGTATGACCCAGTCCGGAGGAAGAGCATTGGAATGAGCGCTGATTCCCACCATGATCGGCCAGATCCAGACTCCGCCCGTAGAGCACCTCATGCATAAAAAAGTTATTTTCCCTCCAGGAGAAGTAACATTGGCACAGACTGAAAGAGTTATTTCCCATACATTAAAAACGAAATGGAAAATACAAAATGTTAACGCTTTTGTAACTAGAAAGATATAATATTCTGTAGAAATGTTTTACTCTCATAGATAATGACCAGCTCGACACTTTATCTTGTTCAGTGGAAAATGTATGATAATCTTGATGAAAGAATTCCAGCAAACTTTGATGGCTTCCTTCTTGGGCCTCAGTGTATGAAACCAGCACGTTTTGCCGTTATCGGTTCAATAAGGTTGATGTGTGTGTGTGTGTGTGTGTGTGTGTGTGTGTGTGTGTGTGTGTGTGTGTGATCTTGCTGAAAAATGAATAAACAAACAAACATCTGCCGGTGCTATAAAACCACCTGGAAAACAATCCTGCCACCCGCAAAGCTCCGGCCATGGCACCTGTCAGAGGACGCCCAAACTGACTGGCCCAGGACGAGTGCCCCTTTCTCCAAGGTAAGGGAGACCAATCTGGTGGTGCGGAAGACAACGGCGCGTGCACTGAGGGGGCGCGTGCAAGGCGTGACAGTGGTGGCATAATTGATGAGGACGAAGAGCGCGAGGTGTCAGCGAGGTTGTCAGTTAGAGCGCTGCCGTTCATTTCACAGGGAGGGTGGGGGACAGGGAGCAGGGACAAGAGTCATCTCCCTGGTCCCTCCACTACCCCAGGGGGTCACACGTCGGCCTGCTCTCTGGGGCTGTCAGGGTTTGTAGCAGTGGTTGTGGTAGTAGTTGTGTGGGGCTGTCAGGGTTTGTAGCAGTGGTTGTGGTAGTAGTTGTGTGGGGCTGTCATTGTTTGTAGCAGTGGTTGTGGTAGTAGTTGTGTGGGGTTTTCTCTGGGGCTGTCAGGGTTTGTAGCAGTGGTTGTGGTAGTAGTTGTGTGGGGCTGTCAGGGTTTGTAGCAGTGGTTGTGGTAGTAGTTGTGTGGGGTTTTCTCTGGGGCTGTCAGGGTTTGTAGCAGTGGTTGTGGTAATAGTTGTATGGGGCTGTCAGGGTTTGTAGCAGTGGTTGTGGTAGTAGTTGTGTGGGGCTGTCAGGGTTTGTAGCAGTGGTTGTGGTAGTAGTTGTATGGGGCTGTCAGGGTTTGTAGCAGTGGTTGTGATAGTAGTTGTATGGGACTGTCATGGTTTGTAGCAGTGGTTGTGATAGTAGTTGTATGGGGCTGTCAGGGTTTGTAGCAGTGGTTGTGGTAGTAGTTGTATGGGGCTGTCAGGGTTTGTAGCAGTGGTTGTGATAGTAGTTGTATGGGGCTGTCGCATTGTTTGTAGCAGTGGTTGCGGTAGTAGTTGTATGGGGCTGTCATTGTTTGTAGCAGTGGTTGTGATAGTAGTTGTATGGGACTGTCAGGGTTTGTAGCAGTGGTTGTGATAGTAGTTGTATGGGGCTGTCATTGTTTGTAGCAGTGGTTGTGATAGTAGTTGTATGGGGCTGTCGCATTGTTTGTAGCAGTGGTTGCGGTAGTAGTTGTATGGGGCTGTCATTGTTTGTAGCAGTGGTTGTGGTAGTAGTTGTATGGACTGTCATTGTTTGTAGCAGTGGTTGTGATAGTAGTTGTATGGGACTGTCATTGTTTGTAGCAGTGGTTGTGATAGTAGTTGTGTGGGGCTGTCATTGTTTGTAGCAGTGGTTGTGGTAGTAGTTGTATGGGGCTGTCAGGGTTTGTAGCAGTGGTTGTGGTAGTAGTTGTGTGGGGCTGTCATTGTTTGTAGCAGTGGTTGTGATAGTAGTTGTATGGGACTGTCATTGTTTGTAGCAGTGGTTGTGATAGTAGTTGTGTGGGGCTGTCATTGTTTGTAGCAGTGGTTGTGGTAGTAGTTGTGTGGGGCTGTCATTGTTTGTAGCAGTGGTTGTGGTAGTAGTTGTATGGGGCTGTCATTGTTTGTAGCAGTGGTTGTGATAGTAGTTGTATGGGGCTGTCATTGTTTGTAGCAGTGGTTGTGGTAGTAGTTGTGTGGGGCTGTCATTGTTTGTAGCAGTGGTTGTGGTAAGTAGTTGTGTGGGGCTGTCATTGTTTGTAGCAGTGGTTGTGGTAGTAGTTGTGTGGGGCTATCATTGTTTGTAGTAGTGGTTGTGGTAGTAGTTGTATGGGTTTTTTCTCTGGGTTGTCATGCGTTGTAGCAGTGGTGTGGTAGTAGTTGTGTGGGGCTGTCAGGGTTTGTAGCAGTGGTTGTGGTAGTAGTTGTATGGGGTTTATGTGGATACACTGGCTAGTTTGGATAAACTGATATTCAACTTCAGTAATGTCTGTAAGTATGTAGATTTTTTATGTGTTTCTTTCTTCAAAGAGTCCCATGGTTTTGCGAAAGGGGAGAAAAGGATGGGAGGAGGATGGGGAGAGGGGGGAGGGGAGCGAGGGGAAATACTCAAGGGACACCACTTAAAATGACCTTTCCGACATTCAAGCAGTTGATTCAAATGACCTCCCTTTGAGTACCCCTACCAGCGTTTCTAGGGGTTAAAATATTTCGGCGTTAATGCTTGATGTTTGCAGTCCCAAGGTACTGTAATGTATGGTAGTATTGCTCATAGCCCAGTGCCAAGGTACTGTAATGTATGGTAACATTGCTCATAGCCCAGTGCCAAGGTCCTGTAATGTATGGTAACATTGCTCATAGCCCAGTGCCAAGGTCCTGTAATGTATGGTAACATTGCTCATAGCCCAGTGCCAAGGTCCTGTAATAAATGGTAGTATTGCACATAGCCCAGCCGACCGCAAAGGGCCATATCAAGGCAGTGATCAGTTTGGGATGTGTTGCTGGAGTGTGTGGACACTGTGAAGACAGTCGTGTTGACGGTGTATGCCACGGGTACTGTGGTTATTTTCAACACCAAGGCTACACTGACAGTAGTAGTACATCTTGCGTAGTGATTCTGGCGTGCCATGCCCACATCCTCATGGGTAAGTGTGGGGTGTAGGCTGATTCTGGCGTGCCATGCCCACATCCTCATGGGTAGTGTGGGGTGTAGGCTGATTCTGGCGTGCCATGCCCACATCCTCATGGGTAGTGTGGGGTGTAGGCTGATTCTGGCGTGCCATGCCCACATCCTCATGGGTAGTGTGGGGTGTAGGCTGATTCTGGCGTGCCATGCCCACATCCTCATGGGTAGTGTGGGGTGTAGGCTGATTCTGGCGTGCCATGCCCACATCCTCATGGGTAGTGTGGGGTGTAGGCTGATTCTGGCGTGCCATGCCCACATCCTCATGGGTAGTGTGGGGTGTAGGCTGATTCTGGCGTGCCATGCCCACATCCTCATGGGTAGTGTGGGGTGTAGGCTGATTCTGGCGTGCCATGCCCACATCCTCATGGGTAGTGTGGGGTGTAGGCTGATTCTGGCGTGCCATGCCCACATCCTCATGGGTAGTGTGGGGTGTAGTATTTCAACTGCCATGCCCACATCCTCATGGGTAGTGTGGTTATTTTCTAACACCATGCCCACATCCTCATGGGTAGTGTGGGTGTATGTTCTGCGCCATGCCCACATCCTCATGGGTAGTGTGGGTGTAGGCTGATTCTGGGTGCCATGCCCACATCCTCATGGGTAGTGTGGGGGTGTAGGCTGATTCTGGCGTGCCATGCCCACATCCTCATGGGTAGTGTGGGGTGTAGGCTGATTCTGGCGTGCCATGCCCACATCCTCATGGGTAGTGTGGGGTGTAGGCTGATTCTGGCGTGCCATGCCCACATCCTCATGGGGAGTGTGGGTGTAGGCTGATTCTGGCGTGCCATGCCCACATCCTCATGGGTAGTGTGGGGTGTAGGCTGATTCTGGCGTGCCATGCCCACATCCTCATGGGTAGTGTGGGGTGTAGGCTGATTCTGGCGTGCCATGCCCACATCCTCATGGGTAGTGTGGGGTGTAGGCTGATTCTGGCGTGCCATGCCCACATCCTCATGGGTAGTGTGGGGTGTATGGCTGATTCTGGCGTGCCATGCCCACATCCTCATGGGTAGTGTGGGGTGTAGGCTGATTCTGGCGTGCCATGCCCACATCCTCATGGGTAGTGTGGGGTTTTAGGCTGATTCTGGCGTGCCATGCCCACATCCTCATGGGTAGTGTGGGGTGTAGGCTGATTCTGGCGTGCCATGCCCACATCCTCATGGTAGTGTGGGGTGTAGGCTGATTCTGGCGTGCCATGCCCACATCCTCATGGGTAGTGTGGGGTGTAGGCTGATTCTGGCGTGCCATGCCCACATCCTCATGGGTAGTGTGGGGTGTAGGCTGATTCTGGCGGTTGCCATGCCCACATCCTCATGGGTAGTGTGGGGTGTAGGCTGATTCTGGCGTGCCATGCCCACATCCTCATGGGTTAGTGTGGGGTGTAGGCTGATTCTGGCGTGCCATGCCCACATCCTCATGGGTAGTGTGGGTTTTTCAAACTGCCATTCTGGTGTGTGGCCCATGCCCACATCCTCATGGGTAGTGTGGGGTGTAGGCTGATTCTGGCGTGCCATGCCCACATCCTCATGGGTAGTGTGGGGTGTAGGCTGATTCTGGCGTGCCATGCCCACATCCTCATGGGTAGTGTGGGGTGTAGGCTGATTCTGCGTGCCATGCCCACATCCTCATGGGTAGTGTGGGGTGTAGGCTGATTCTGGCGTGCCATGCCCACATCCTCATGGGTAGTGTGGGGTGTAGGCTGATTCTGGCGTGCCATGCCCACATCCTCATGGGTAGTGTGGGGTGTAGGCTGATTCTGGCGTGCCATGCCCACATCCTCATGGGTAGTGTGGGGTGTAGGCTGATTCTGGCGTGCCATGCCCACATCCTCATGGGTAGTGTGGGGTGTAGGCTGATTCTGGCGTGCCATGCCCACATCCTCATGGGTAGTGTGGGGTGTAGGCTGATTCTGGCGTGCCATGCCCACATCCTCATGGGTAGTGTGGGGTGTAGCGTTGATTCTGGCGTGCCAGCCCACATCCTCATGGGTTTCGTGTGGGGTGTAGGCTGGGTCGAAGAGGCCTCACTGAAAACCCAATGCGGTGACTCAGCGGTACTGCAGTGTTACTGTATGACATGATGTTCACGAGTGACTCAGCGGTACTGCAGTGTTACTGTATGACATGATGTTCACGAGGTGACTCGGCGGTACTGCAGTGTTACTGTATGACTGATGTTCACAAGGTGACTCAGCGGTACTGCAGTGTTACTGTATGACATGATGTTTACAGGTGACTCAGCGGTACTGCAGTGTTACTGTATGACATGATGTTCACGAGGTGACTCAGCGGTACTGCAGTGTTACTGTATGACATGATGTCACAGGTGACTCAGCGGTACTGCAGTGTTACTGTATGACATGTTGTTCACGAGGTGACTCAGCGGTACTGCAGTGTTACTGTATGACATGATGTTCACGAGGTGACTCAGCGGTACTGCAGTGTTACTGTATGACATGTTGTTCACGAGGTGACTCAGCGGTACTGCAGTGTTACTGTATGACATGTTGTTCACGAGGTGACTCAGCGGTACTGCAGTGTTACTGTATGACATGATGTTGTTCAAGAGGTGACTCAGCGGTACTGCAGTGTTACTGTATGACATTGTTGTTCACGAGGTGACTCAGCGGTACTGCAGTGTTACTGTATGACATGATGTTCACAAGGTGACTCAGCGGTACTGCAGTGTTACTGATGACATGTGTTCACAGGTGACTCAGCGGTACTGCAGTGTTACTGTATGACATGATGTTCACGAGGTGACTCAGCGGTACTGCAGTGTTACTGTATACATGATGTTCACAAGGTGACTCAGCGGTACAGCAGTGTTACTGTATGACATGTTTTTCACGAGGTGACTCAGCGGTACTGCAGTGTTACTGTATGACATGATGTTGTTCACAAGGTGACTCAGCGGTACTGCAGTGTTACTGTATGACATGATGTTGTTCACGAGGTGACTCAGCGGTACTGCAGTGTTACTGTATGACATGATGTTCACAAGGTAACTCAGCGGTACTGCAGTGTTACTGTATGACATGATGTTCACGAGGGGACTCAGCGGTACTGCAGTGTTACTGTATGACATGATGTTCCTACCGGACAGGTGACTTCAGTGTCCGGTACTGCAGTGTTACTGTATGACATGTTGTTCACAAGGTGACTCAGCGGTACTGCAGTGTTACTGTATGACATGATGTTTCACGAGGTGACTCAGCGGTACTGCAGTGTTACTGTATGACATGATGTTGTTCACGAGGTGACTCAGCGGTACTGCAGTGTTACTGTATGACATGATGTTCACAGGTGACTCAGCGGTACTGCAGTGTTACTGTATGACATGATGTTCACAAGGTGACTCAGCGGTACTGCAGTGTTACTGTATGACATGATGTTCACGAGGTGACTCAGCGGTACTGCAGTGTTACTGTATGACATGATGTTCACGAGGTGACTCAGCGGTACTGCAGTGTTACTGTATGACATGATTTCACGAGGTGACTCAGCGGTACTGCAGTGTTACTGTATGACATGATGTTCACGAGGTGACTCAGCGGTACTGCAGTGTTACTGTATGACATGATGTTCACGAGGTGACTCAGCGGTACTGCAGTGTTACTGTATGACATGATGTTCACGAGGTGACTCAGCGGTACTGCAGTGTTACTGTATGACATGATGTTCACGAGGTGACTCAGCGGTACTGCAGTGTTACTGTATGACATGTTGTTCACGAGGTGACTCAGCGGTACTGCAGTGTTACTGTATGACATGAGTTGTTCACGAGGTGACTCAGCGGTACTGCAGTGTTACTGTATGACATGATTGTTCACGAGGTGACTCAGCGGTACTGCAGTGTTACTGTATGACATGATGTTCACAAGGTGACTCAGCGGTACTGCAGTGTTACTGTATGACATGATGTTCACAAGGTGACTCAGCGGTACTGCAGTGTTACTGTATGACATGATGTTCACGAGGTGACTCAGCGGTACTGCAGTGTTACTGTATGACATGATGTTCACGAGGTGACTCAGCGGTACTGCAGTGTTACTGTATGACATGTTGTTCACGAGGTGACTCAGCGGTACTGCAGTGTTACTGTATGACATGAGTTGTTCACGAGGTGACTCAGCGGTACTGCAGTGTTACTGTATGACATGATGTTCACGAGGTGACTCAGCGGTACTGCAGTGTTACTGTATGACATGATGTTCACGAGGTGACTCAGCGGTACTGCAGTGTTACTGTATGACATGATGTTCACGAGGTGACTCAGCGGTACTGCAGTGTTACTGTATGACATGATGTTCACGAGGTGACTCAGCGGTACTGCAGTGTTACTGTTATGACATGATTGTTCACAAGGTGACTCAGCGGTACTGCAGTGTTACTGTATGACATGATTGTTCACGAGGTGACTCAGCGGTACTGCAGTGTTACTGTATGACATGATGTTTCACAGGTGGACTCAGCGGTACTGCAGTGTTACTGTATGACATGATGTTCACAGGTGACTCAGCGGTACTGCAGTGTTACTGTATGACATGATGTTCACAGGTGACTCAGCGGTACTGCAGTGTTACTGTATGACATGATGTTCACAAGGTGACTCAGCGGTACTGCAGTGTTACTGTATGACATGATGTTCACAGGTGACTCAGCGGTACTGCAGTGTTACTGTATGACATGATGTTCACGAGGTGACTCAGCGGTACTGCAGTGTTACTGTATGACATGATGTTCACAGGTGACTCACGGTACTGCAGTGTTACTGTATGACATGATGTTCACAGGTGACTCAGCGGTACTGCAGTGTTACTGTATGACATGATGTTCACAAGGTGACTCAGCGGTACTGCAGTGTTACTGTATGACATGATGTTCACGAGGTGACTCAGCGGTACTGCAGTGTTACTGTATGACATGATGTTCACAAGGTGACTCAGCGGTACTGCAGTGTTACTGTATGACATGATGTTCACGAGGTGACTCAGCGGTACTGCAGTGTTACTGTATGACATGATGTTCACGAGGTGACTCAGCGGTACTGCAGTGTTACTGTATGACATGATGTTCACGAGGTGACTCAGCGGTACTGCAGTGTTACTGTATGACATGATGTTCACAAGGTGACTCAGCGGTACTGCAGTGTTACTGTATGACATGATGTTCACAAGGTGACTCAGCGGTACTGCAGTGTTACTGTATGACATGATGTTCACAGGTGACTCAGCGGTACTGCAGTGTTACTGTATGACATGATGTTCACGAGGTGACTCAGCGGTACTGCAGTGTTACTGTATGACATGATGTTTCACGAGGTGACTCAGCGGTACTGCAGTGTTACTGTATGACATGATGTTCACGAGGTGACTCAGCGGTTACTGCAGTGTTACTGTAGACATGATGTTCACGAGGTGACTCAGCGGTACTGCAGTGTTACTGTATGACATGATGTTCACGAGGTGACTCAGCGGTACTGCAGTGTTACTGTATGACATGATGTTCACGAGGTGACTCAGCGGTACTGCAGTGTTACTGTATGACATGATGTTCACAAGGTGACTCAGCGGTACTGCAGTGTTACTGTATGACATGATGTTCACGAGGTGACTCAGCGGTACTGCAGTGTTACTGTATGACATGATGTTCACGAGGTGACTCAGCGGTACTGCAGTGTTACTGTATGACATTGTTGTTCACGAGGTGACTCAGCGGTACTGCAGTGTTACTGTATGACATGATGTTCACAGGTGACTCAGCGGTACTGCAGTGTTACTGTATGACATGATGTTCACAAGGTGACTCAGCGGTACTGCAGTGTTACTGTATGACATGATGTTCACAAGGTGACTCAGCGGTACTGCAGTGTTACTGTATGACATGTGTTCACAGGTGACATCAGCGGTACTGCAGTGTTACTGTATGACATGATGTTCACAAGGTGACTCAGCGGTACTGCAGTGTTACTGTATGACATGATGTTCACGAGGTGACTCAGCGGTACTGCAGTGTTACTGTATGACATGATGTTCACGAGGTGACTCAGCGGTACTGCAGTGTTACTGTTATGACATGATGTTCACGAGGTGACTCAGCGGTACTGCAGTGTTACTGTATGACATGATGTTTCACAGGTGACTCAGCGGTACTGCAGTGTTACTGTATGACATGATGTTCACAAGGTGACTCAGCGGTACTGCAGTGTTACTGTATGACATGATGTTCACAAGGTGACTCAGCGGTACTGCAGTGTTACTGTATGACATGATGTTCACGAGGTGACTCAGCGGTACTGCAGTGTTACTGTATGACATGATGTTCACAAGGTGACTCAGCGGTACTGCAGTGTTACTGTATGACATGGATGTTCACGAGGTGACTCAGCGGTACTGCAGTGTTACTGTATGACATGATGTTCACCGAGTGTACTCAGCGGGTACTGCAGTGTTACTGTATGACATGATGTTCACGAGGTGACTCAGCGGTACTGCAGTGTTACTGTATGACATGATGTTTCACGAGGTGACTCAGCGGTACTGCAGTGTTACTGTATGACATGATGTTTCACGAGGTGACTCAGCGGTACTGCAGTGTTACTGTATGACATGATTGTTCACGAGGTGACTCAGCGGTACTGCAGTGTTACTGTATGACATGATGTTGTTCACGAGGTGACTCAGCGGTACTGCAGTGTTACTGTATGACATGATGTTCACGAGGTGACTCAGCGGTACTGCAGTGTTACTGTATGACATGATGTTCACAGAGGTGACTCAGCGGTACTGCAGTGTTACTGTATGACATGATGTTCACGAGGTGACTCAGCGGTACTGCAGTGTTACTGTATGACATGATGTTTACGAGGTGACTCAGCGGTACTGCAGTGTTACTGTATGACATGATGTTCACGAGGTGACTCAGCGGTACTGCAGTGTTACTGTATGACATGATGTTCACGAGGTGACTCAGCGGTACTGCAGTGTTACTGTATGACATGATGTTCACGAGGTGACTCAGCGGTACTGCAGTGTTACTGTATGACATGATGTTCACGAGGTGACTCAGCGGTACTGCAGTGTTACTGTATGACATGATGTTCACGAGGTGACTCAGCGGTACTGCAGTGTTACTGTATGACATGATGTTCACGAGGTGACTCAGCGGTACTGCAGTGTTACTGTATGACATGATGTTCACAAGGTGACTCAGCGGTACTGCAGTGTTACTGTATGACATGATGTTCACAGGTGACTCAGCGGTACTGCAGTGTTACTGTATGACATGATGTTCACAGGTGACTCAGCGGTACTGCAGTGTTACTGTATGACATGATGTTCACGAGGTGACTCAGCGGTACTGCAGTGTTACTGTATGACATGATGTTCACAGTGACTCAGCGGTACTGCAGTGTTACTGTATGACATGATGTCACGAGGTGACTCAGCGGTACTGCAGTGTTACTGTATGACATGATGTTCACGAGGTGACTCAGCGGTACTGCAGTGTTACTGTATGACATGATGTTCACGAGGTGACTCAGCGGTACTGCAGTGTTACTGTATGACATGATGTTCACGAGGTGACTCAGCGGTACTGCAGTGTTACTGTATGACATGATGTTCACGAGGTGACTCAGCGGTACTGCAGTGTTACTGTATGACATGATGTTCACAGGTGACTCAGCGGTACTGCAGTGTTACTGTATGACATGATGTTCACGAGGTGACTCAGCGGTACTGCAGTGTTACTGTATGACATGATGTTCACAAGGTGACTCAGCGGTACTGCAGTGTTACTGTATGACATGATGTTCACGAGGTGACTCAGCGGTACTGCAGTGTTACTGTATGACATGATGTTCACGAGGTGACTCAGCGGTACTGCAGTGTTACTGTATGACATGATGTTCACGAGGTGACTCAGCGGTACTGCAGTGTTACTGTATGACATGATGTTCACGAGGTGACTCAGCGGTACTGCAGTGTTACTGTATGACATGATGTTCACGAGGTGACTCAGCGGTACTGCAGTGTTACTGTATGACATGATGTTCACGAGGTGACTCAGCGGTACTGCAGTGTTACTGTATGACATGATGTTCACGAGGTGACTCAGCGGTACTGCAGTGTTACTGTATGACATGATGTTCACGAGGTGACTCAGCGGTACTGCAGTGTTACTGTATGACATGATGTTCACGAGGTGACTCAGCGGTACTGCAGTGTTACTGTATGACATGATGTTGTTCACGAGGTGACTCAGCGGTACTGCAGTGTTACTGTATGACATGATGTTCACGAGGTGACTCAGCGGTACTGCAGTGTTACTGTATGACATGATGTTCACGAGGTGACTCAGCGGTACTGCAGTGTTACTGTATGACATGATGTTTCACGAGGTGACTCAGCGGTACTGCAGTGTTACTGTATGACATGATGTTCACAAGGTGACTCAGCGGTACTGCAGTGTTACTGTATGACATGATGTTCACGAGGTGACTCAGCGGTACTGCAGTGTTACTGTATGACATGATGTTTCACGAGGTGACTCAGCGGTACTGCAGTGTTACTGTATGACATGATGTTCACAAGGTGACTCAGCGGTACTGCAGTGTTACTGTATGACATGATGTTCACAAGGTGACTCAGCGGTACTGCAGTGTTACTGTATGACATGATGTTCACGAGGTGACTCAGCGGTACTGCAGTGTTACTGTATGACATGATGTTCACAAGGTGACTCAGCGGTACTGCAGTGTTACTGTATGACATGATGTTGTTCACGAGGTGACTCAGCGGTACTGCAGTGTTACTGTATGACATGATGTTCACAAGGTGACTCAGCGGTACTGCAGTGTTACTGTATGACATGATTTCACGAGGTGACTCAGCGGTACTGCAGTGTTACTGTATGACATGATGTTCACGAGGTGACTCAGCGGTACTGCAGTGTTACTGTATGACATGATGTTGTTCACGAGAGTGACTCAGCGGTACTGCAGTGTTACTGTATGACATGATGTTCACAAGGTGACTCAGCGGTACTGCAGTGTTACTGTATGACATGATGTTCACAGGTGACTCAGCGGTACTGCAGTGTTACTGTATGACATGATGTTCACGAGGTGACTCAGCGGTACTGCAGTGTTACTGTATGACATGATGTTCACAGGTGACTCAGCGGTACTGCAGTGTTACTGTATGACATGATGTTCACGAGGTGACTCAGCGGTACTGCAGTGTTACTGTATGACATGTGTTCACGAGGTGACTCAGCGGTACTGCAGTGTTACTGTATGACATGATGTTCACGAGGTGACTCAGCGGTACTGCAGTGTTTACTGTATGACATGATGTTCACGAGGTGACTCAGCGGTACTGCAGTGTTACTGTATGACATGATGTTGTTCACGAGGTGACTCAGCGGTACTGCAGTGTTACTGTATGACATGATGTTCACGAGGTGACTCAGCGGTACTGCAGTGTTACTGTATGACATGATGTTGTTCACGAGGTGACTCAGCGGTACTGCAGTGTTACTGTATGACATGATGTTCACGAGGTGACTCAGCGGTACTGCAGTGTTACTGTATGACATGATGTTCACGAGGTGACTCAGCGGTACTGCAGTGTTACTGTATGACATGATGTTCACGAGGTGACTCAGCGGTACTGCAGTGTTACTGTATGACATGATGTTCACGAGGTGACTCAGCGGTACTGCAGTGTTACTGTATGACATGAGTTGTTCACGAGGTGACTCAGCGGTACTGCAGTGTTACTGTATGACATGATGTTCACGAGGTGACTCAGCGGTACTGCAGTGTTACTGTATGACATGATGTTCACGAGGTGACTCAGCGGTACTGCAGTGTTACTGTATGACATGATGTTCACGAGGTGACTCAGCGGTACTGCAGTGTTACTGTATGACATGATGTTGTTCACGAGGTGACTCAGCGGTACTGCAGTGTTACTGTATGACATGATGTTCACGAGGTGACTCAGCGGTACTGCAGTGTTACTGTATGACATGATGTTCACGAGGTGACTCAGCGGTACTGCAGTGTTACTGTATGACATGATGTTCACGAGGTGACTCAGCGGTACTGCAGTGTTACTGTATGACATGATGTTTCACGAGGTGACTCAGCGGTACTGCAGTGTTACTGTATGACATGATGTTCACGAGGTGATCAGCGGTACTGCAGTGTTACTGTATGACATGATGTTCACGAGGTGACTCAGCGGTACTGCAGTGTTACTGTATGACATGATGTTCACGAGGTGACTCAGCGGTACTGCAGTGTTACTGTATGACTGATGTTCACGAGGTGACTCAGCGGTACTGCAGTGTTACTGTATGACATGATGTTGTTCACGAGGTGACTCAGCGGTACTGCAGTGTTACTGTATGACATGATGTTCACGAGGTGACTCAGCGGTACTGCAGTGTTACTGTATGACATGATGTTCACGAGGTGACTCAGCGGTACTGCAGTGTTACTGTATGACATGATTGTTACGAGGTGACTCAGCGGTACTGCAGTGTTACTGTATGACATGATGTTCACGAGGTGACTCAGCGGTACTGCAGTGTTACTGTATGACATGATGTTCACGAGGTGACTCAGCGGTACTGCAGTGTTGCTGTATGACATGATGTTGTTCACGAGGTGACTCAGCGGTACTGCAGTGTTACTGTATGACATGATGTTCACGAGGTGACTCAGCGGTACTGCAGTGTTCTGTATGACATGATGTTCACGAGTGACTCAGCGGTACTGCAGTGTTACTGTATGACCTGATGTTCACGAGGTGACTCAGCAGTACTGCAGTGTTACTGTATGACATGATGTTGTTCACGAGGTGACTCAGCGGTACTGCAGTGTTACTGTATGACATGATGTTCCGAGGTGACTCAGCAGTACTGCAGTGTTACTGTATGACATGATGTTGTTCACAAGGTGACTCAGCGGTACTGCAGTGTTACTGTATGACTGATGTTCACGAGGTGACTCAGCGGTACTGCAGTGTTACTGTATGACATGATGTTCACGAGGTGACTCAGCGGTACTGCAGTGTTACTGTATGACATAATGTTCACGAGGAGACTCAGCGGTACTGCAGTGTTACTGTATGACATGATGTTGTTCACGAGGTGACTCAGCGGTACTGCAGTGTTACTGTATGACATGATGTTGCTTGTCTCTGTGGTACTGTAGTGTTGTCGCTGCGACAGGTGTATGTGTGTGCGTGTGGTGTGTGTGTGTGTGTGTGTGTGTGTGGTGTGTGTGTGTGTGTGTGTGTTGTGTGTGTGTGTGTGTGTGTGTGTGTGTGTGTGTGTGTGTGTGTGTGTTGTGTGTGTGTGGCGTGTGTGTGTGTAGTGTGTGTGTGTGGTGTGTGTGTGTGTGGTGTGTTGTGTGTGTGTGTGTGTGTGTGTTGTGTGTGTGTGTGTTGTGGTGTAGCGTCGTCGTGTCTACGTTGTCGCGCTGCTGTCGTTCGGCGTGTGTGTCATAGGTTTGTGTTGTTGTGGTTGTGTGTGTGTGTTGTGTGTGTGTATGTGTGTGGTATGTGTGTGTGTGTGTGTGTGTGTGTGTGTGTGTGTGTGTGTGTGTGTGTGCGTCTGAGTAGTTCTCTTTTCTCTCTCTCTCTCTCTCTCTCTCTCTCTCTCTCTCTCTCTCTCTCTCTCTCTCGTTCTCTCTATGTTAATGAGTAAATAAATAAATAGATGAATGGAAAAAAATGATTGAATAAATAAATGACTAAAATTAAATAAAAGAAAACGAAAATAAAAGAACAGAGAAACGCCCGCATACAACGAAACAACCAAGAAAGATACTACTTACACACGCACAAGCAGTCACTGTCAGGGGAGTTAACGAGGGACCTTCTCACGGCAGATAACATCAGGCGGTGCTGGGGTGTCAGCTGGTCCGTTACAGTTGTCACCCCTGGAATTTATCATAAATGTGAAAAAAATTGACACACACACACACACACACGCGCGCGCGCGCGCACGCACGCACGCACGCACGCACGCACGCACGCACGCACCACCACACACACACACACACACACACACACACACACACACACACACACACACACACACACACACACCACACGCTGCAAAAGCATATACACAACGAAGAGTGGACATCTAGTGTCTATTTACCACAGTGCGAACATTGGCACAACATGGTCGCCAAACTGATCTGAAGTTTGAAAAATGACAGAAAGAAGAAGAAGAAGAAAGAGGAGGGGGAGGAGGGGGGGGGGGGGGAGGAGAGGAAGGAGGAGGAGGAGAGAAGAAGAAGAAGAGAAGATAGAGAAGAAGAAGAAGAAGGAAGAAGAAGAAGAAGAAGAGAGAAGAAGAAGAAGAAGAGAAGAAGAAGAAGAGAAGAGAAGAGAGAAGAAGAAGAAGAGAAGAAGAGAGAAGAAGAGAAGAAGAAGAAAGAGAAGAAGAAGAAGAAAGAAGGAAGAGAAGGAAGGAGAGAGAAGAAGAGAAGAAGAAGAAGAGAGAGGAGAGAGAGAGAAGAGGAGGAAGGAGAGAGAGAAGAAGATGGCAGGAAGAGAGAGAGAGAAGGAGGAAGGAGGAAGAGGAAGAGAAGAAGAAGAGAAGAGAGAAGAAGAACAGAAGAAGAAGAAGAAGAAGAAGAAGGAAGAAGAAAGAAGAAAGAGCCAGGAAGACACCGAAGAAAGGAAGAAGAAAAGAAGAACAGCAGGAAACCAAAATGAACACGTGCAATGGAAAGACAACGGAGAAAACGGGCCAGAGACACCGTGAACAGACGACCAGAATGAACCACGGAGCCAGGAAGACAACCAGAATGAACCACGGAGCCAGGAAGACAACCAGAATGAACCACGGAGCCAGTAAGACAACCAGAATGAACCACGGAGCCAGGAAGACAACCAGAATGAACCACGGAGCCAGGAAGACAACAGAATGAACCACGGAGCCAGGAAGACAACCGAATGAACCACGGAGCCAGGAAGACAACCAGAATGAACCACGGAGCCAGAAGACAACCAGAATGAACCACGGAGCCAGGAAGACAACCAGAATGAACCACGGAGCCAGGAAGGCACGAGAGAACGAGAGGAACCACAGATGAAAGACCAGGAAGACAACAGAATGAACCACGGAGCCAGGAAGCAACCAGAATGAACCACGGAGCCAGGAAGACAACCAGAATGAACCACGGAGCCAGGAAGACAACCAGAATGAACCACGGAGCCAGGAAAACATGAAAATGAACCACGGAGCCAGGAAGACAACCAGAATGAACCACGGAGCCATGAGAACATTAAACGTAGACAACGGGAACGACAGACAAAACAACAACAAATCAATACCCCCACCCCCACCCCCATTTAAAAAAAAAGGGCAGAGTCAAAGACAGTGGGGATCAGAGGAGATGACCAGCACACACATACAGGAAACAAAAAATCAAAAGGCAGAAGTACAATTTACACCAAAAGAGCCCCCGCCTTTCCCGCTGGAGACTGACAGGGGTTATGAGACAAAAACAAAATGAAAATAAAATAAAAACAAAACAATACGAATTAAACAAAAAACAACAGCAACAACAACAAGAGGAGAGAGAGGAGAGAGAGAGAGAGAGAGAGAGAGAGAGAGAGAGAGAGAGAGACAGAGAGAGAGACAGAGACAGAGAGAGAGACAGACAGAGACAGAGACACAGAGAGAGACAGACAGACAGACAGACAGACAGACAGACAGAGACAGACAGACAGACAGAGAGAGAGAGAGAGGGGGGGGGGGGTAACATCACTTCAGTGGCAAGAACATCATAAACTACAATGAAAACCAAAAAGACATAGTGTGAACTTCGCTGGGGGGAAAAACACAAACAAAAACCAAACCAATGAATGGAGCAGTGCCCAGGATTCCGGGCAGCTTGTTACTATTCCCAGAGCCACACGTACGAACACCACATGGCCGGCGCGCTTTGCTACGGCTAATCCGCTAAGATGGATAGACCGACTCTAGGTCTTTAATCCTCATTAATCTTTGCTCTCTCTCTCTCTCTTCTCTCTTCTTTTCTCTCTCTCTCTCTCTCTCTGTCATTCTCTCTGTCTCTCTCTCTGTCTCCTCCCCCCCCCCCCCACCCCCCGTCTCTCTCTCTGTCGCTGACTGATGCATCTTTACAAGATCTCCGTCCCGTATAAACTAGGGGGAGAATCAGAGGGGATTTGAGGTGTACTGTGTGCGTGGGCGGTTCCGCGTGTGTGTGTGTGTGTGTGTGTGCGTGCGTGCGTGCGTGCGTGCGTGCGTGCGCCGCGCGCGCGCGCGTGCGTGCGTGTGTGCGCGCGCGCCGCGTCGCGCGCGTGTTATGGTGTGTGAGTGTGTGCGCGCGTGTGGCGATGTGGTTGTGTGTGTGTGTTCGCGCGTGCGTGTGTTGTGTGTGTAGTGTGTGCGTGTGGTGTGTGTGTGTGTGTGTGTGTGTGGTTGTATGTGTGTGTGTGTGTGTCTGTGTGTGTGTGCGTGTGTGTATGTGTGTGTTGTGTGTGTGTGTGTGTTGTGTGTGTGTGCGCGGTGTGTGTCTGTGTGTGTGTGTCTGTGTGTCTGTGTCTGTGTTTGTGGGGGTCGCATACGCGCAATCCTTATGATCCTTGTTTTTCCCTTTCTGGCTGTGCGCTAGAACTGT
>JAFLJL010016425.1:51742-64855 GCA_018398815.1 Conus ventricosus
CGAATTTTAACCCCCTCTAATTCCATTGGTATTAAATCAGACAGTCACGCTACACGTTCTCTTGTGGGGGTCAATTGGTCATTTAATTTGATTAGCTAATTTCCACCCCCACCACGCCTACCTTCCCCCCTTTTTTCCTTTTTTTTCCCCCTCCGTCCCGACTAACAATGGCCCTGGTTCCACAATTGGTAGATGAGCCGACCGGGCGCTAGGGCTCGTCTCGCTAGACACGGGGCGTCATCAAACTGCTAGCCCCGTCTGGCCGGACAGCCGCTCTGTGGGCCCCCTCCCCTATTTAATTGGCGGATCCAAAAACCGGGGGCCCCGTCTAGTGGGCCCAAAAATTTTGAGTTAGAGTATGTCCAAACAACCTGGACCCGATTTGGTTGTTCTTTTTTGACCTGACAATTTTCCCCCCTTGCAAAAAGCTATGCACCGCATGCTCAAAACCAGGGTACAAAAAAAAAAAAAACCCAAATTTGCTGACACACGCTACACTGCAAATTTAAAAAAAACTTTAAACCAAAGGTTTTTAAAATTTTAAAATAATCATTGGAAATACCACTCCAAAGGTTATCATTGACGTGGTTTGCATTAAATTTTAATCATTTTATAACGACCCCTGTGCGCACCTATGCAACCCCCCACCCGGGATTTCCCTTTTTCTCTTCAAATTCTTTTGAAAAACACAATAAATATGTCACACCGTGACACTTTACTGAGGAAACCCACCCATTATTGCAAATAATGCATCACTAACAAGGGTGAGCTCCAAGCATAAATACTTCCTGAACAAATCTCACAAAGAAAATATGAACAAGTCTACAAAAAAAATTGAACCATAGCCAACTGGGAAAAAAACCCATATCCCAAACAACATAACTGTAATCAAAAATGTTATAACAAAGCACCGGATAGACTGATTCCTCTGAGTTGCGCTTGCTGACTACGCATTAAATAGTAGCTACATTCTGTCGACCTGGAATGTATGCCCGGTACCCGTAGGGCTGCTGCCATTGCCCACGCGAACTCTGCTGTTTTTCAACTGCGCCTCCCGCAGGATTTGAGTGGTTGATGATCAGTCTTATCACGAACTTTTCCCAACAAGTATTGTTGAACTTCTGCCGGCCCACACAAAGCTAAACACTTTTTCCCACCGTTGCGTCCCCTTTTCTTAAATTTTTTGTCAACTTTCTGTAGATTTCACAGGGAAAATCGACCCCTTCAGTCCTGAAAAAACTGCACCTATCCCCCCACTATGCATCTGTCCGCAAAAAAAAAGGTTGGCAATTGGTACTTCAAGATGGGAGGGGAAATTTTTTTTTCCCGGGCCCCGTCGCGTGCTTGCTCTGCAGCGTTGACCACTCGACCACTGCCGGTTTTTCCCTGCCTTGACCAAACACTGAGGACCGTGATTGCTGCGAAATTTGGGGAAAAACCCTGTAGAAACCAAAAAAACCCTAGAAAACCCTGATTTGTTTTGGTCTTTGGTTCTTAAATTTAATCTTTTCTCCCTTTCCCCCTCTGGCTTTTGTGTGCCCCGAAAAAAAACTAAAACTCCTACTGTTGCCTCATACAGTGCCCAAAATCCCTGTATGATCTTCTCCGGGAAATAGGCAAAAAAACCCCCCCCTTCTTCAGCTGGGTCTCTTTAAACCCTCATCAATGATTTTTGCGCGCCATGTGTGATCTCACGTGAATATTTGCGGAGAAAATTGCAGGAAAAGTTTTAGTTTCCCATTCCATAAAATTGGGTAATCCCGACCGCCCTTTTATGATGGTGAAGGGTCCTGTCCAAGCATCAGCAGCTTGTTGTGACCCGTGGGAAGCAGTAACAGGATTGTCCCCCCCTTGGGAATTGCTTCCTCACCTCCGTCTATTGCTTCTTCTGGACGCCCCTAGCCTTGCAACCCCCCTTGCGCCCTTTACTGTCTCCCGAGCTATTGCGTAGGTACACATATGATAAGTGTTTTGCCTCTTCTGACTCCCTGTTCCCCGGACCACAGCTCTTTGGAATGCACATGGCCCCCGAACGTCCCCCCGTACAGCAGCCAAATGGGAAAAGTGTGCTTTCTGGGGGGCTTCCTGGGGGGAAACAGTGCCGCTAAAATGTAGGGGCCCAATCTGCTGCCTTTTCCCACAGAGTTCTTTAAGATGCCTTCAGCACCCCATTGAATCCCCTTTACCAAGCCATTGCTTTGGGGGGGGGTATGGGGAAGTGAAAGCGTGTGATCCCTAGCAGCCTGTTGACCCCCTTCCACGCCTGAGTTGAACGTGACCCCTGTCACGAGAATTGTGCGGCCCCCCCCACGGAGAAAAGGTCTAAGCCCTTCAGCCCTGTTGCTATCACCCCTTTCAATGCAACCGCTTTCGGGGTTTTGGGTGGAAGCCCAGCGTAAAAAACCCCATCCTGTGCCCATTTTGGGAACAGGGCGCGTTGGGGCAATCCAGATCAACAGCCCCCCCCCTGAAGGTTGTAAATTTAAAGGGGGTGTTTGGGGGGCCCTTCCCCTTCACCCCCTTGTGGTGCTTTGACACACATCACATGAATGCAGAAACGTTTTATGTCTCCCATTGCCCCGGGCCAATGAAAGTCATCAAAGATTCGGTCAGCTGTTTTGGGGTGCGAGATGACCCCCCAGAGCGATCGGACCATGAATGACAGTGTCACGATAACCTGCTGGTACTTAACTGGTGGTCACTTACCTGTTTCCCCCTTGGTGAACATGGGTACAACAGCCCCCCTTTTCACAAGAAATTCTGTCTCACTCCTCTAACCTCTGTTTCTCTCCCCCCTCTTGCAACTCCAAGACTTCACAAGGAAGGGTCTTGTTCCTGCGCTGCCCTAAACTATCGGGCGACACATCTATCCCTGACTTTTTTGCGGGAAAAACTAACGGTTTTCAACCTTTTCCTCCTTCTTGCTCCGTGTTTGAACTGTCCCCCCTTAGCAGTCAACAACTCGGGCCCCCTGGACCCCTTGCCCGGAATATTTCCCAATGATCAATCATGAAGGGGTTTCCAAACCAACGCAGACAACTCGCCTGAGAAGTAAGGGGTACGTTTCTATTTAGCAACTGGAAACCCCTCACAGTGCCATCGATTAGGACAGGTCTGGATTTCCCTTCAAACCCCTTTTCTCGACCAGCTTTTTTTTCTACTCCCCCCGATGAACAACCTGTCTCGTAACCCTTTCCCCTCTGCGGGCCATCACCCTTTTTTAAATGGAAACGAACCACTCACCCTAGTCCCCTCCATCCCGCATGACTGCTGCCCAGTGCTAGCATAGGCGCCCCCACCCCTTCAGACGAATCCCTTTGGTTCCACTCGGGTCGTTTCCCTTTGACCCCCCTTATCCACCTTTTGAAAGGGCGCTCCCTTCTAAACCCTCATCGACAGCCCCTCGCCAATCCCCCTTCTTGTGCAAATGAAACCCCAAATGTCCTTTCCCCTTTCCTTCTGCCCCACCACTGGGTTTGCAGACTTTGCAGAAAACCCCCCTTTGGTCCCTTGCATCTTCTCCCTGTCCTAGCACCTGTTTCTCCTGCCCTTAGTGCCCAAAACTGCCTCTCTTTTCCCTCTGCAAAATTTTAACAATCCCTGCTGTTTGGTGTTCCTTTCAAATGTATAGTTACTCAGGGCCCCGCCCCCTGAAAAAATCTGTTCCTTCAAACTAGTCTTTCAAATCGCGAAACCCCTTTCTTCGTCCACTCAACTCTAACCCTTATCAAATGTGTTTAAAACGTGCACCAAAATGGTGACTTTCACCTGTTGTAATTAGTGAACAAAATTTCTTTCTGAATCCTTCTTGTGGGGTCAAATCCCTTGTAAAGGGAGCGTGAAACCTCTAAAAAGGCTTTAACCTTGGAGACAAAGGGAAATTGATGTGGTTACAAATGGTAATTGCCCCAATTGCCGAAGGGGTCTTGAAAAACAACCCCTAGGGAGATTTGGGACCTCCCTGGGGCAAAAAGGGGGAAAAAAGGGTTGTAACACTACGACCCGGGGGCCCAAAAGTGAGTGCTAAATGCTGGGTCACTAGGTTCTTGTGAAAACAGTCAGTAAAGAGAGGGGGCTTTTGTTAGATGGTATTGCGGGGGCACGTTTTGGTTTATTGTCGGTGGCTAATGCGTGGGGGGTTGTAGTAACCCCTTTAAAGAAAATTACGGGTTTTAAAATGACCCCCCAAGTCGGCGGGATTTTCGATGTCCATCTGGGCTAAGTGTGTTTTTGCTAATAAAAAGGGTAGGGGGTGTGTAAATGCTGATGTTTTGGGGAAAATGTCGCGAGTGGAGAATTTTGGGTACTTGAAAAAAGGGGGTTTGGAAGCAGCGTGGAAAAGCTGGCTCGAAGGGGAATTTCCTTTGTTTCCCCCATATAAATGAGGGAGAAAAACGTTCGCGAGAAAACCCCGGGAAGAAAAGGGAGAGAGAAGGCAGAGGAGAGAGAGAGGGGGAGAGGGTGAGCAGGACGGGAAAAAAAGGGTCGAGGAACGTGGCTGGAGATGAAGAGACAGAAGGTCTTGGGTTTTAAAGACAAGCGGAAAGAAGGAATAATTTGAAGCCAGGGTGGGTGAAGAAACAAACTGAATTTAAAACCCAGAGGTGGGTGAAGAAGACGAAGAAAAAGAGTTCGACTCGGTCCCAGAGACGCCAAAAGCCCCGTCCTGAAGCCTGGACCATAAAACCAGGTCACATCAAGCTGTGAAGAGACGTAAGAATTTTCTCAAGAATGTGGTGTGGTGTAAAAGGTGGTTGTGTGTGTGAAAACCGGGCCAGGAAGAGTCTTTTTTTATTATAACCGGGATTAGGAAGTATTGTTTTTTATGTTCTGATATTTCATTGTTGTGAATTTGTTGTTCATGAAAAAAATTATAAGTAAAAAAAAATTTGCATTTCTTGTTCCAGTGTGTTAGGAAGAAAACAAATTCTGCACCCCTTTCCCAAAGAGGCGAATGTTTGTGGGCGCATGATGTGAATTGGGATGAGTGCAAAGATAACCTTGGTTGGTTAACCTGACAAATAATACATCAATTTTGTCACTAAGCCAATACCATCACGATTTCCCCCGTCCTGGGCCCAAAGGGGGAGCCTGCCAATAGCATGGCCCAAAAATTGTTTTAGGAGGGAAACAAAGTGAGTACTAGAGTAGTACTGGGGCGAAGCGTCCCCCTAAAGGAATTTTAAATTTGCTTTTTATTATTTCCTTTTTCTTTGGTGTTGAGATTGACTTGTTGTAGGGGGGTTGTGTTAATGGGTCGTTTAGAGAAACAAGAACGAGGTTCAGTTTAACCTACAGAAAGGGGTTTAAGATTAAGGCTCCTTTTTGTTAGGAAAACTACCCCTGGGTTGGGTACTATAAAGTTTAGTAGATAAATGTGTATGTTTTTTCCGGGCTATAAGCGTAACGTTTAGTGGGGCTAAAAAAAAAAAAGGAAAAAAGGCTGAAGAAAAAATTTACTCCATTTGGGAAAATGTTTTTTAGGGGGGAAAAATGGGAATACGGAGATGAACTGCGTAATTTTGAAACTCAGCAAAAACCGAGGAGATGAAAGGGTGAAAAAAAGGAAATTTGAAAAGGAAAGCTCGCAGCTGGCAAAAGTAATTAAGGAGAAAATGCACGCAAAACGAGAGCGAGGGCAGAAAGTGCAGCGAGAGCTAGAGCAGATGAGAGAGTGGGAGCTGCCAAGCAAAAAAGATGCGAGAGTGCAGCTGCCAGAGCTAAACAGGCGAAGGCGGACAGAAGCAGAATTTGGGGGTTTTAGCCAAACAAATTGGTTGGAAAGAAAAAGTCTGAAATCGCGTGAAATGACACCGTTCGGTCAGTAGGCCCCAGACAAAGTTGGACCTAGCTTAAAATCCCCCGTTCAGAGAAAAACTGATTCAATCGACGCCTATATCAGTCGGTTTGAAAACGGTTTTCCGGCACGAGGGTGGCCCCAAATGCTGGGCAATAAAACCTTCTGCCTTTGACAGGGGCGTGCGTTTACACAGTATCCCCCCTACCCAAAGGGGATCAGAGAGATTTTACAAGGTGAAAAGGCGGTCTAAAGGGGTATAATTGATGAAAAGGTTTTAGGCTAAGTTTCGCGAGGGGGGAAACGAACGGGTGAGACATACACACGTTCGGGGTTAGACGGCCTATTCAACAAATGGGGAAACTTGTGGGTAGCAGTGTTTTGAAGGCCCAAAACAGGTGTAAAGGAACGAACTTTATGGTTGTGGGACGGGGGCCCACAAACCCCTTTGGAAAAAAATGCAACCACAATAGTAGGGATTTAGACAGCTGGACATACGGAAGCGGGCGTGATTGGGCCCGAACAAGGGAAAGCCCCGGAAGCTTTAGAGGGCAGCAGGCCCGCACATGACCGCGAGGAGTCGCAGTTCACAACCCGAGGGCCCCCAGCCACGTGAGCAAACAAAGGGGAAAACCAAAAGCCACGTGTAGGGAAAGAGCGTATTTTTTGTGATAAGACAGGGGACTTGGCTAGGGATGTATATTAAGTACGAAAGCTGCGCAATGGGGGTCAGGCCAAGGAGAGGCGTAGAAAAAGGACAAATGACAGTGTTATTTTTCTGGATTGTGCTGTGTGTTCACCGATTCAGGCGATAACATGGATGTGCACCCCCAAAGGGAGAGGGGGAAAATGTGGTTAAAGTCTTAGAGACTCGGTGCATGGGGTCATGGTGAAGGGGTCCCTGGTTAAAAAGGACAATTACAGGAAAAACACAGAGGGTAGACAAATAGGGAACAGTAGCAGAAAACAAAACGGGCACGGGTTCATTGATACACATTTTATAGTGGAATGAAGGCTTTGGGTGTTCCCAAGCCGCCCCTTGATTTGGGAATCGGAAAATCCCGGGGACCCCTTGGGTACGGGGGAACCAGACCCGGGGTTTTTGTTTTTGAAAAAGGGAAAAAGGAATCACGTGAGGGAAAAACGTGTCCCGGAAAACCCCACCGCACTCACTTTTGGGGGAGAACAAAAAAGGGGGATCACTCGCTCAGAAATGTTTCGGTTTTGCTCATACAAGGCAGAAGAACGGTTAAAGGGAAGGGCAATCGGTTTTGAGATAAAGGTGGGGTATTGTACGAACGTTCCCCACTCGAGTTCGGGGGGGGACCCAAAAAAACAGTGTTTTTTGCCATAAAGCGCAGAAAGGGGTGTTTTCAAAAAAACATGGACGCGCCCCGGGCCATCTCGCTAAGAAAGGGCCCCACAAAGGGAGTGACGCAAGAGTACCTGGCCCCTATCTTGGCGATGTCAGGCGTTTCTGTTCACAAAGCAGCAATGCCCCGGGGTAGGCAAATGTGTATACGAAAGGGGATCGATGGTTACCAAAAAATTGGCCAAAAAAATGGTGGTCCCAGAAAATCAGGTAGGGGGTGCGTGTGTCTTTTGCAGGCGCTATGCTGACGTGGCTAGTTGCGAGCCTGTGTATGAAGAGAAGGGGAGAATTCCGAGAAAAAATAAAGGTTTTAAACCCCCACACTTTGAGCGGGGGGTTTTTAGTTTAGTTGTATTTGCTTTTATAGGTGTATGTATGTTTTCTTATAATTTTTGTTGCAAGACAAATCTTGGTGCGTTCTTGGGGGTAAGTAGGGGTTATGAGAGGGATATTAGCATGTTTAAATGGAAAATTATGAGTTTCATCTCCCTTTAAATGTTAATTTTAGCCAAAGCAGGGATTGTCTTTGAGTGGGGGGGGAAATTTTCAAGGGCGGGAAACCCTTTAAAAGGCATTAACTTTGGGACAAAGGGAATTGTATGTGGTATACAAATAGGAATTTACCAATTTTCGAAGTGGTCAGATGACAAAAAAAAACCCAGGAGAGAGTTGGACCTGTGGTGGCGAAAGGGGGAAAGGGTTTTAACCCCTACGCCCCGGGGGCCCCAATGAGTGTAAATGCCGGTCGCTGAGGTTCTTGTGTAAACATATGAAGGCAGGGGCCCTTTGGGTTTGTTTTAGATGGTATTGCGTGGGTCCTGTGTTGGTTATTTTCAGGCTGGCTGAATGCGTGTGGGGTTGTAGTAACCCTCCTTAAATAATTACTGTGTTAACTGACCACGAAGTCGGCGGGGAATTTTCGATTCTTGGGGTAAGGTGTGTTTTGTAATCAATTGGGAGGGTGTGGTAAAAATGTGTGGGGGGAAAGTCGCGAGTGGAGAATTCAGGGTATTTTGAACTAGGGGTTTTAGAAGGGAGTGGGCAAAGGATGGCTCGAAGGGGGAAACCTTTTTTTTCCCCCTATATAAATGGGGGAAAACGTGTCGCGAGAAAAACACCAGGGGAAGAGAGAGAAAGGCAGAGGAAGAGAGAGAGGAGAGGAGTGAGAGACGGAAAGGGTCGAGAAACTGGTTGGAGATAGAAGAGACAGAAGGTCTTAGAGTTAAAGACAAGCGGAAAAGGGAAAGGGAAAGTTTGAAACCAGAGGTGGGGGAAGACGACAAAAGAAAAATTTAACCCAGGGGGGTGAAAAAAGACGAAGAAGAAGTTTGACGCGAATCCCCGAGACGACCACAAGACCCCGTCCTGAAGTGGAGCCCCGTAAAAGGGGGACACCAAGCAGTGCTGAAAAAGCTGAAAAACTTTTTTCAAGAACTGTGGTGTGGGGAAAGCGTGGTTGGTGTGTGAAACCCGGCCAGGGAAGAAGTATTTTTTTTATAAAACCCCGGGTTTTGGAAGTATTGATCTTTTTTGTTTGATTTTTCATTGGTGTGATTTGATTGTTCATGTAAAATTTTAAGTACATAAAAAATTGCATTTTTGTTTCAGTCGGTTTGGGGAGACGAATGCGTGACAAACCCATTCCCAGAGAGAGGCGAATGTTTGATGGGCGCATGAGTGTGCATATGCGTGTATGAGTGCAAAGATAACCTTGGTGTGTTAAGCTGACTAATAATACATCAAACTTAGTGCACTTAAGCAATACATCACGATTTCCCCGTCCTGGACACCCTTCATCAATGATTCCTTCACAGCACCAAAATCAGATTGGGTGTCTGCTGGCAATGCAGTGAAAATCTGTAATACCTTACCCGTCATAGCGCTGACAAATGACTGCCCACTCTTCTGGAGGCCAACCCTGACTGGTCGCAAACGTTTCGAAACGACTGATGTATGCTCAATCGAATCGGTTCCTTCAGAGAATTTTGGAACTTGGGTCGGGGAGCATAGCTGCGCACGGAGTCACTGGAGACTGAACTCCCATCCTCGGTGGTCTCCCTTTGTATTCTCACTTTCTCTAACTCTAATTGAACCTTTATCTTTCCGTTTCCTGCTTCATTCTTTCTGTCTCCTGCGCTTCCCTTAGTCTCTCTGTTTCCTGCGCTTCCCTTATTCTTTCTGTTTCCTGCGCTTCCTTTAGTCTTTCTGTTTCCTGTGTTTCTTTATCATTGGTAGCCTGAATCCTAATTTTTCTATTTCTTGCGCTTCTACTGCAACACGGCGTCTTTCCGCGCGTTCATCCCTTTCCATCTTTTGTGGTTTCAACAAATGCACGCAACTCATCCCTGAGTAACCTAATCACGAGCGACGCTCACGAGTTGTTCAATAGGGGTGTTCTTTTCTTCGCCATTATACCTTCTTTTTTTGTTTTTGAACAAGATTTTATAACTACGACAGCCAAACTGGTGGTTACGACACGAGTGACGTAATAGCACAATCCTATGAATGATAATATTAGCTTGGGACAACGTAGTTAGTTTTTATAAGACGCCCAGCGCCTGACCCAACTATGAGAGCGAATTATAGGCAATCTGTGCGAAAATAAGTACTCTGGGGCTGAAATGCCAAGCCTAGTATTAACTATCTTGGAAGCAATGCCAAGCCTAGTATTGAACTATCTTGGGAACATACAGTAAGACAACCCCTTGTCTTAGGATTACAATACTTGAATCCCACCCAGCTTCCTCTCTGAGAAGTTGAACAATTATAATAAATGGGCCAGAATATCTGGCAGGCTCGCCAATAAATTGTCAACCTCGGGTGATGTCGATGGAGGAAGGACTAGCGCACAGCCCAAACACACTCACAGCTTGCTTACAATCTCATTATATATCATGCATTCGTCACATCAAACCACTAGTAAAGTCTATAACTTTACTACACATGATCATAGAACGAAACATCAATGCATATGGAATCACACCAAATAAAGCATTCTCTTTCCTGAACTTCACAAAATCACTTATCTAAAACATCATTAACTAACCCGGGTATAAATAGATTTCTACTTTACCTGGCCAGGTGATCTTAACTATTCACGAACCACTGTCTTTTCTTTCTTTTTTTCTTTCTTTCCACTGTCACTTTCACACACGGCACAACTGCTGGCACTGGTGTTGGTCTGCTGGCACCGGTCAGGCTGGACTGCTGGCGTTGGTCAGGTTGGACTGCCGATGAAAGTGGCGCTGGCCAAGTATGAGGTCGAACCCCGGTTCAGATGGAACAGTGACTATCAACATCGATCTGTTCTCCTTTCTTTCTTCCTGCATTAACGCATTGCACTCTCTCTCTCTCTCCTAGTCTGCTCTATTAAATGGGCATGGTTGCTTTTCTTTTCTTTTTTTTCTTTTCTTTCTTTTCTTCTTCATTAGTTAGCAACTCTCTCTCTCCACATCTCTCTTTTAGTCCTTCCCCTGCAGACTATCTCCTGCTAATCTCTCAACTTGGTTCTCTTCTCTCCTCCCCTCATCTCTCTGCTTCTCTCTCGTCAGAGCTTACACAGAGCCTCTTCCTCTGTCTCTCTCTGTTCGTTCTGTGCAGACTATCTGGTGCTAATGCTTAAACTTCACTCCTCTCATCTCTCTGCCTTTCTCCTGCAGAGACTACACCCCAGAACCTCTCTCTCTCTCTGTCTCTCTGTTCGTTCCCATCTCCTTGCCTTCCTGTAGGCGAGAGCCTACTCCCCCGAACTTCTTCCTCTCTCTCTCTGTCTGTTCGTTTTCTTCGTTCTCCCCTCTCTCTCACTCACGCATTACTTTTATGCCCTCACTCCGTGTCCAAGGGCCAGTACCATTGGTCAGTATTTTTACCGCCTGATACCGAAGTTATCTCCCTCTAATTCCATTGGATATTCAAATCATGACAGTCACGCCTACACGCCTTACTCTCTGTGGTGGTCAATTGGTCATTTAATTGATTAGCTAGATTTCACCCCCACCACGCACTACCTTCCCCCTTCCTTTCCTGCTTTAACCTGCGACGTCCGACTAACAATGGCGCTGGTTCCACAAATTGGCTAGATGAGCCTGAGCCAGGCGCTACGACTCGTCTCGCTAGACATCGAGGCGTCGGTCAAGGCTGCTTAGTCCGTCGGGCCGACAGACCTCTTTGGAGCCCTCCCCTATGTTTAATTGGTGGATCAAAACCAGGGGCCCGTTAGGGGCGCCCAGAATATTTGAGTTGAGCTTATGCCAAAAACCTGGCCACGATTTGGTTTTTCTATTTTTGACCGGAAACATTGTTTTGGGGTTCGTTTGTTTAAGCATGGGGGGTTTACCTTTTTTGAAAACACTCCCCTGTTTTATTGAAGAAAGGTAATTCGCTGGTTTTACGTTTTTCCTTTCTTTCTGCCAGAACATGCCAGTGTGTTATTGGAGTAAATGTATTCGCTGGTTTGACATTATTGCCTTTCTTTTCCCAAAACATGCCAGTGTGTTCACTGAGAGCTAAAGGTCATTCGTGGTTTGCCAGAAACCCGAAAAAGCCCCTCGGAGCTCAGGGTGAAAACCCCGGCACTTTTTTGTCTATGTGTAAAACACTAAAAGAGGGACAGAGACAAACAACAACAACAACAACAACAACCACACACAACACACAACCACACACACACCAACACACACACACACATCACACCACACACAACAACACACCACACAAAACACACACACTTTAAAAAGCCAGGAAAAATTGATAATGAAGCCTTTTGTTGTTTTTCTTGTGTTGGTTTTGATTTTTGTGCCAAATATTTTTCAAGGTGACGGCAATAAAAAAATTTGTTTTGCTTGTTCTTGTTCTTTTTTTTGTTTTTGTTCCACACACACACACACACCACACACCACACACACACCACAACACACACACACACACACACACTTGAAACAGCATCAGATAATGTGGGGTCCTTGTCTCCTTTAAAACAGTCACCTGATCCGTTTGATTCCATTTCCCTTTCCCCTTTTAAACATTTCATAAATGCTACTAACCTCTCTTAATTGATTCCCTTTTTTGGTAAAAACTCACCTCATCTTAATTGTTGCCTTTTTCCCTTTTGGTAATAAAACTCACCTCATCAAAATTGATTGCCTTTCTTGGTTAAAAATCCCCTCTCTTTTTTGATTCCCTTTTCCCTTTGGTAAAAAACTCACCCATCTTAATTGTTTGCCTTTCCTTGGTATAAAACTACCTCATCTAATTGATTGCCTTTCTTTTGGTATAAAACGCACCTCATTTTAAAATTTTTGCCTTTCCTTTGGAAAAAAAACTCCCCTTTTTAAATTTGATTGTTTTCCTTTTGGTAAAAACTCCCCTATTTTAAATTGATTCCCTTTCCCTTTTGGTAAAAAAACTCACCCTTTTAAATTTGGGTTTCCTTTCCCTTTTGGGTAAAAACCACCTCACTTAATGTTTCCCTTTTCCCTTTGGTATAAAACGCACCCACTTAATAAATTCCCTTTTCCCTTTTGGGAAAAAAAAAACTCCCCTTTTTTAAATTGATTGCTTTCCCTTTTGGTAAAAAAACTCCCCTCATTTAATTGTTTCCCTTTTCCCTTTTGGTATAAAACTCACTCATTTAATTATTCCCTTTCCCTTTCCCGGAAAAAACTCCCCTCGTTTTAAATTTAAAACCCCCTTTCCCCCTTCCGTAAAAAACTTCCCTACTCTCAATTGTTCCACTTTCCCCACTTAACTGAATCCATTCCGTTCATTTCCTTTTTCGTGTAAAACCAAATGTAAATAAAAAAAAAATAAAAATTTTTGCCGGGGAAGGGAGGGGAAATCTCAATTTAAATATAAAAAGTAATGTGTTTCCGGGGAAAGGAGGTGTAAACCTCAATTGTCAATATAAAAAATACTTGCTGTTTCCCATGGAAAGGAGTTTTTAAAT
>JAFLJL010016426.1:1671-12218 GCA_018398815.1 Conus ventricosus
TGACTTTTTAACTTTAACCTCTGACAGTTTCACTGCTCCCTCGGGCAAGAGGCTATGGGAACTTTAACCTTTGACTTTTTAACTTTTAACCTCTGACAGGTCATTTCTCCCTCGGACATGGGGCTATGGGAACTTTAACCTTTGACTTTTTAACTTTCAGCCTCTGACAGTTTACTGCTCCTTCGGCAAGAGGCTATGGGAACTTTAACCTTTGACTTTTAACTTTAAACTCTGACAGTTCACGGCTTCCTCGGGCAATAGGCTATCTGTACAGAACATTATGGTTACAGGAAAAAAGTGTTGCCAAATGCAGTCACGTCTATCTGTACAGAACATTATGGTAACAGAAAAAAGTGTTACCAAATGTAGTCACGTCATCTGTACAGAACATTATGGTAACAGAAAAAAGTGTTACCAAATGTAGTCACGTCATCTGTACAGAACATTATGGTAACAGAAAAAAAGTGTTACCAAATGTAGTCACGTCATCTGTACAGAACATTATGGTGACAGAAAAAAGTGTTACCAAATGTAGTCACGTCATCTGTACAGAACATTATGGGTACAGAAAAAAAAGTGTTGCCAAATGCAGTCACGTCATCTGTACAGAACATTATGGTAACAGAAAAAAGTGTTACCAAATGTAGTCACGTCATCTGTACAGAACATTATGGGTACAGAAAAAAGTGTTGCCAAATGTAGTCACGTCATCTGTACAGAACATTATGGTAACAGAAAAAAGTGTTACCAAATGTAGTCACGTCATCTGTACAGAACAGTATGGTAACAGAAAAAAACTGTTACCAAATGTAGCCACGCCATGTGTACAGAACATTATGGTAACAGAAAAAAGTGTTACCAAATGTAGTCACGTCATCTGTACAGAACATTATGGTAACAAAAAAAAGTGTTACCAAATGTAGTCACGTCATCTGTACAGAACATTATGGTAACAGAAAAAAGTGTTACCAAATGTAGTCACGTCATCTGTACAGAACATTATGGTAACAGAAAAAAACACTGTTACCAAATGTAGTCACGTCATCTGTACACCTTCAACGCATGTTGTTCAACAAAATGAAAACGCTTTCCAACCCTGACAGAGCCCCTGAAATCCAAGAGCTCGTGCTTTGGGCGTGGAGAGAGTTGTGACAGGAATAGAGATGGTCGCATCTTGCTCAGGTTGCCTCCCATGGAAAACCTCCCCCGTCCCCCACCACCGTTCCTCCCCCTCCTTCCTCACCCCGCCCCCACCCCTTTCCTCTCCCACCCAACCCCTCCCCTTTCTTTCCTTCTTTCTTTCCCCTCCCAACACCCCCCACCCCCCTCCCATCTCCGCCTCTCCCTGGCCAGATGCAATCAAGACTGGGCGACCAAATCAAAGGCCTGTTTAAAGTCGTTAGCTGCTGGCGGGCTGTCTCAGACCGCTTTGGGGAAACAACTCGCAGGTTCTGCAGCTGCCACGTACCGTTGAGGAAGGGATCCCGAGTCAGAATGGAAATGGACCCATTGAGGACGAACCCTTGTTCCCTCTGTATCAAACAAGCTGTTTGGACCGAAGATCTTTGAGAAATAAACGAACAAGAAATGAAATTTTGTTTGAAGTAGGTCCATGTCAGGTTGGCCAACAGGTGGAGAAGCGCTGTTGATGCTTGTTGGTTGCAGGAACCTTTTCCCAATTCTGCGGCGAATCATGTCGCTCGGCAACACATTAATTATTGTTATCATTGTCATAATCCTCCTCCTCCTCCTCCTCCTCTGCTTCTTCTCTTCTTCTTCTTCTTCTTCTTCTTCTCTTCTTCTTGTTATTGCTGTTGATGCCCGTGGTGTTACTGGTGGTGTTGGTGGTACAGTCGTCCATCGTCTTTTATTTATTTTAGATGTTTTTTTTTAAATCTTTTCTTGCCATTATGGCCCATTCCCCTGGTCCCAGCTTACTGTGTGGCAGGCTGTGTGTGGCAATGTGTCTGCCTGGGTGGTATCAGACAGTAAGCACAATGGAGCGGCAAGACAGCGCTGTGTGTGGCAATGTGTCTGCCTGGGTGGTATCAGACAGTAAGCACAATGGAGCGGCAAGACAGCGCTGTCTGTCGGCACAAAACTCAGTGTGTGTGTGTGTGTGTGTGTGTGTGTGCGTGTGTGTGTGTGTGTGTGTGCGTGTGCGTGTGTGTGTGTGTGTGTGTGCGTGTGCGTGTGTGTGTGCGTGCGCGCGCGCGCGTTAGTGTGTGTGTGTGTGTGTGCGCGCGCGTGCGTTAGTGTGTGTGTGTGTGTGTGTGTGTGTGTGTGTGTGTGTGTGTGTGTGTGTGTGTGTGTGTGCGCGTGCGTGTGTGCGTGCGTGCGTGCGCTGCCCTCTCCCTCCATGCACTCCCCCGCACTCTCTTCCCTCAACTCTTCTCTCCCTACCCCACCCCCTCTCCCCCATCGCCCCGTCCTCGGGTCATTCGGATCTCCCACAGGACCCACGGTGCAGACTGGTGGAGGGGAAGGGGAAGGGGTGGAGGGGAGGGGGTGGAGGGGAGGGGGTGGAGGGGAAGGGGTCTAGGGGGACAGTGCAGAAGACGGCTGGTCAGTTCACAGGATTCCCTTCTGTCCAGAGGTACGGGAGGTTGACGATGGTCACAGCGCCGGCTGATGATGGTCACAGCGCCGGCTGACCACCGCTCTTCATTCACGGCCAACCATCGCTTTCTCCCTCCTGGAGCAGAGGCGACCATCCCAACCAGGCGGGTCCCCGGGTGTTGGATAGGGGGATGCCCCCATACAGGACTGTTAGCGGCGACTTAGGTCAGGCTTGCCTGATCGAATAAACAGTCCCGGACCAAATGGTGATGTTCCTAGCAAGATGGGGCGGGATAACACGGTTATCTCTATTGAAATATCCTATGTGTCCAATGACAGGAGCATCACGCGATCAAGAGCCGCGCTATAAGCACTTAGTCCTGGGGAAGGACACCAGTGAACAACCATACCCGCGTGCTCACAGGGTCTTAGTCTTGAGCCAAGCGGGAAGCCCCCCTCCCCCCCCCCCCCCCCACCACCCTGCAGCCCTGCAGAAAACTTGATCCGACCTGTGGAAGGTGGAGTGTGTCGGCTACGGCGCAGGTTTGGGGATAACTCAGGACACACGGTCATCAACGATTGTGGATATGCATCAGACTACACTTTCCTCATGGCGTCGTCCCTATCGGCGACAACCGGGGAGGGGCGGAGCCGGGATCTCAGCCTCAGAGGAGCTCACCCAAGCGACCGATGCAGCGTCTGAGCAGCCGTCGGGATCTCGAGAAGAATGTGGGTTTCATCATGGCGACAGGACTCTGACACAACAAAAACAAAACAAAACAAAACGAAAATTGACTGAAGAAGAAGTTTCCTCTTAACCCAACCCCGCCATTGATAATCTCGCTGTCCGTGGTGGACGAAGTGAAGACCTGATTCTTGGTTTACGTGTTGAGCCGTCTTCTCTCTGGGAAGGAAATAGCCTGCACAACACATGCCCGCCAGCGCTGGACTGACATCTCTTTGTTAGGCCTGCTGAGCTTGACGTTCTTTCAAATCCCTGTGTAACCAGGGTGAGCAATGTCTCTACCCAAAATGGAACAGATTTACTCTTGCAGCATCGTAAAGTTGATTATTTAGACACGTCGGATGAACATGTCACTTTCAAGTAGGGAATGTCAATCAAAGTCAATCACTCACATGTAGGGAATGTCAATCAAAGTCAATCACTTACATGTAGGGAACGCCAAACAAAGTCAACCACTTACATGTAGGGAATGCCAATCAAAGTCAATCACTTACATGTAGGGAATGCCAATCAAAGTCAATTACTTACAAGTAGGGAATGCCAATCAAAGTCAATCAAGCATTAGCTGATTTCCATCACAGGATAGATTCTCAACAGGTCAAAAATTGATTTATGAAACGGAAAGCTTTCGTGCTGTTACTTCCCTTTTTACGAACTCGCACAGTTCCCAGAACGTAAAGGACAATCCTCTTGTCCCCCGCCGACATGGAATCGGCAAGATTCACGATTCACGAACCGACAGATCAGGCAATGAAGAACAGAGATACAGATCACTGAGATCGTGAATTAGACAAACTAGACTCCAGATTTAAGATTCTTTTCAATTGAAACGGCTTTGAGGGGTAGGGGGGTGGGGAAAGTTGGGGGGGGGGGGGGGGGGGGGGGGGTGGGGGCAGTCAAATGGTCAGAGCATTCGCCTGCGTAGCTGACGGTTGAGAGTTCGAATCACACGTTAGGTCGAAATTTTTGTTTGAAAACCGTCTCTGTCCACCCAGCAGTAAATGGGTATCTGATTCAGGTCAGGGAAAGATAAAGGCGGCGGAAGGTGAGGGAGAGCGTCTGGCTTCCATATGGCCGGTGCCCCAGGCATAGTGAACCTCTGACAATCCACAGCCGTACGACCAGTAAGCTGTGAGAACATGAACCTTTCCCACACAGAGACAGTCCACAGCCCCTACGACCAGTAAGCTGTGGGAACATGAACCTTTTCCACACAGAGACAATCCACAGCCCCTACGACCAGTAAGCTGTGAGAACATGAACCTTTCCACACAGAGACAGTCCACAGCCCCTACGACCAGTAAGCTGTGGGAACATGAACCTTTCCCACACAGAGACAATCCACAGCCCCTACGACCAGTAAGCTGTGGGAACATGAACCTTTTCCACACAGAGACAGTCCACAGCCCCTACGACCAGTAAGCTGTGGGAACATGAACCTTTTCCACACAGAGAAAATCCACAGCCCCTACGACCAGTAAGCTGTGGGAACATGAACCTTTTCCACAAAGAGACAATCCACAGCCCTACGACCAATAGGCTGTGGGAACATGAACCTTTTCCACACAGAGACAGTCACAGCCCCTAATTCCAGTAAGCTGTGGGAACATGAACCTTTTCCACACAGAGACAATCCACAGCCCCTACGACCAGTAAGCTGTGGGAACATGAACCTGTTCCACACAGAGACAATCCACAGCCCCTACGACCAGTAAGCTGTGGGAACATGAACCTTTTCCACACAGAGACAATCCACAGCCCCTACGACCAATAGGCTGTGGGAACATGAACCTTTTCCACACAGAGACAGTCCACAGCCCCTACGACCAGTAAGCTGTGGGAACATGAACCTGTTCCACACAGAGACAATCCACAGCCCCTACGACCAGTAAGCTGTGGAACATGAACCTTTTCTACACAGAGACAGTCCACAGCCCCTACGACCAGTAAGCTGTGGGAACATGAACCTTTTCCACACAGAGACAGTCCACAGCCCCTACGACCAGTAAGCTGTGGAACATGAACCTGTTCCACACAGAGACAATCCACAGCCCTACGACCAGTAAGCTGTGGGAACATGAACTTTTCCACAAAGAGACAATCCACAGCCCCTACGACCAATAGGCTGTGGGAACATGAACCTTTTCCACACAGAGACAGTCAACAGCCCTACGACCAGTAAGCTGTGGGAACATGAACCTTTTCCACACAGAGACAGTCCACAGCCCCTACGACCAGTAAGCTGTGGGAACATGAACCTGTTCCACACAGAGACAATCCACAGCCCCTACGACCAGTAAGCTGTGGGAACATGAACTTTTCCACAAAGAGACAATCCACAGCCCCTACGACCAATAGGCTGTGGGAACATGACCTTTTCCACACAGAGACAGTCCACAGCCCCTACGACCAGTAAGCTGTGGGAACATGAACCTTTTCCACACAGAGACAGTCCACAGCCCCTACGACCAGTAAGCTGTGGGAACATGAACCTGTTCCACACAGAGACAATCCACAGCCCCCACGACCAGTAAGCTGTGGGAACATGAACCTTTTCCACACAGAGACAGTCCACAGCCCCTACGACCAGTAAGCTGTGGGAACATGAACCTGTTCCACACAGAGATTTGTTGAGGGAAAGGCGCAGTGAAGACTGTCTGTCTGACACGGAGCCCAGGTTGAATCAGGTGGCGCAAATGGTTCTCCTGTTAGACAGCTGTCATGCCACGTCAAGTGTACCAGTTCAGCGCTCACCACGCTAAACGTAGCAACACCCCGTCTGTAACCAACATCTAACAATTGGTACTATTTTGCGTGCACCACGTACCAGAACTGTTACAAGACATACGGACAATGTGATAGTTCTGACCTACGGACAATGTGATAGTTCTGACACACGGACAATGTGACAGTTCTAGCAATTTCCATGAACGCTGCCGCTTTCATGAAGTTTTATCGGACGATAACCGCTGACCCTGATGGAATATGCAGATAAATCTTTTGCCGTCGAGGGGTAATGAATTAAAGTACATCTATTTATTTGATTTCTCAGCAGCACTCAAATATACAAGTAGTACATCTCTTTGACAGTTTGCTGTCTTCTTGCGACACCAAAACCTTACGTACTCCACGAAAAAATTCACAATCTGTAACATTGTTTGAGCTTAAACCTTTAGTGGGTAACGCAGCGTAAAATTATGGTCACATTTTTTTATGGAGAGTGGTGAATTGTGACCATACTTTACGTTGTTTTAGCTAGATGTTGCAGATGGAAAATGGGCATGCCCAGACTAGAACCGAGAAACCATGCGTGTTAACTGATACGCATGAAGTACGTCTTCTCTCAGTTGCATGACTCTTATACACCACTCATTGAGATTCACATACAGCAACACCTAGACTGGACCTGTATCAGTCCTAACGCCAACAGACTGAAGGGAGCCATTAGGCCACCCACAAGAAGGGCACTGCACTGCTGCCGATTCACACTTCGGTGATGTTCACTGGTGCCTGTTCCCATGTGACCTCTGGAGGGAGAAATCACAACTACATGGCTTTAACGACAGTTCTCCATTCCATTCAGTTCCTGTTGTTACTGGTCCATTCCATTCAGTTCCGTTGTTAATGGTCCATTCCATTCAGTTCCTGTGTTAATGGTCCATTCCATTCAGTTCCTGTTGTTAATGGTCCATTCCATTCAGTTCATGTTGTTAAAGTCCATCCCATTCAGTTCATGTTGTTAATAGTCCATTTCATTCAGTTCATGTTGTTGATAGTCCATTCCATTCAGTTCATGTTGTTAATAGTCCATTCCATTCAGTTCATGTTGTTTATGGTCCATCCATTCAGTTCCTGTTGTTAATGGTCCATTCCATTCAGTTCATGTTGTTAATGGTCCATTCCATTCAGTTCCTGATGTTAATGGTCCATCCCATTCAGTTCATGTTGTTAATGGTCCATTCCATCAGTTCATGTTGTTAATGATCCATTCCATTCAGTTCATGTTGTTAATGGTCCATTCCATTCAGTTCATGTTGTTAATGGTCCATTCCATTCAGTTCATGTTGTTAATGGTCCATTCCATTCATTCATGTTGTTAATGGTCCATTCCATTAATGGTCCATTCCATTCAGTGTATGTTGTTAATGGTCCATTCCATTCAGTTCATGTTGTTAATGTCCATTCCATTCAGTGTATGTTGTTAATGGTCCATTCCATTCAGTTCATGTTGTTAATGGTCCATCCCATTCAGTTCATGTTGTTAATGGTCAATCCCATTCAGTTCATGTTGTTAATGGTCCATTCCATTCAGTTCATGTTGTTAATGGTCAATCCCATTCAGTTCATGTTGTTAATGGTCCATTCCATTCAGTTCATGTTGTTAATAGTCCATCCCATTCAGTTCATGTTGTTAATGGTCCATTCCATTCAGTTCAGTTCATGTTGTTAATGGTCCATTCCATTCAGTTCATGTTGTTAATGGTCCATTCCATTCAGTTCATGTTGTTAATGGTCCATCCATTCAGTTCATGTTGTTAATGGTCCATCCCATTCAGTTCATGTTGTTGATGGTCCATTCCATTCAGTTATGTTGTTAATGGTCCATTCCATTCAGTTCATGTTGTTAATGGTCCATCCATTCAGTTCATGTGTTAATGGTCCATTCCATTCAGTTCATGTTGTTAATGATCCATTCCATTCAGTTCATGTTGTTAATGGTCCATTCCATTCAGTTCATGTTGTTTATGATTCAGCCGACTAAGATGGCCAAACAAAGGCTGTCATCTCAATAAAGTCAATTCTTCACACAGTTCTGAAAAAAAACAAAGAAACGGAGTGTGAAAAAATGCTAAATTGTTTTAAAACTTTTCTTTTGTAAAATCGCAGATGACATCAAAAGTCGTTGCTTCTTTCATGAAGGAAAGAATAATATCTGGTGAAGCAAATATAAAGACAAAATGAATTCAAAGAAATAAACCGTTTCAAAGGATAAGAAGGAAAGGTAGACAGACTTCTATATGTGTGACTGAACTTACTGGGTGTGAGCCAATCGTTGGAAAGATTTTGTTTTGCACTGGACACCAGACTCCTGATCTTCCAACTGGACAGTTGCTGAGCCTGTTGTAAGTGATTCTACCAAAGACTTCAGAACCATTCAGACTTGACATCAAGTACATTAAAACTAACTTGCACAGGAACTCAGTCTTCTCCTTATGAATACTTGGCACAAAACAAAGCTCGAAGGAGTGTAGATCAATAGTTTCAGATGTTTAGAATCTTCAACCCTAGAGATGTTATTTCCTTGTATAAGCACTTCTGCAGTATGACATTACTTCACATTACCACTTATTTTCATCCACATTAGCTTTTAGATGACGGAAAAAGCAGCTTTACTCAGCTGAGTTTCTAATCAAGCGACAGGGAAATAAAACACATTGCCGTTACGCGTAAACTATCCGAATTCATCGCATTAGAAGGAAATGATAAGAACATATGCTCAGGATATTCAAGTGCTATTATATATTTGCAGTCTTAGTTTGTTCTGTTTATTCATAGGAAAAAGTGCAATAATGAATGCAGGTAAGGTCGTGTCTCCCTGGTCAATACCAAAAATGACATAATGTAAGGCAATACTACAACTTAAGCTACACACCCAGTTCTTATATAGTGCTCGATATGTCATATATAGTATGTACTGTGTATACTAAACTAGCTAACAACAACAAAAAAGCTTACATTTAACGTAATTTATGCCAATCAAATTCTGGCAATGGAATCAAATGCATTTTCAAAATTAATACAGTTTACATATTTCGTTTCATAAACAGTCATAAGTAAACATGTATAGTCAAACTATAGCTGAATGGGAAACATGTGTCCTTTTTTTCTGCGTGAACAGTATTGAACGTATTCATGACTCATAGCCACGTGGATAAACAGTTCTTTTCTAGCAATGAATTACAAGCGTGTTCACAGCTCATACCAGAGTAACAAAAATTACATATGGTCCTCAGTGTCTATTGTAAATTTTAAACATAATTATACCGCATGCATTGTTGCATGCACTTCCATTACATTTTGTTGCACCCTCCCTGACATCCTCCCCCACCCGCCTTCCTACGCTTTCTTTTCCGTCTTTCTATCAAGTCTCTAAGATTACCTTCAGAGTTGACACGGCAGATTACCTTCAGAGTTGACACGGGCAGATTACCTTCAGAGTTGACACGGGCAGTTAACGTTCAAGAAACAAACAGACGTGAGGCCTTCCAATTCTCTGTTCAAAACAGTCCCCCCCCCCCCCCTCTCCCTTCCCTCCAGTAACCCATCTGGTCCTCTGGCCGAAGCTCATGCTGTCCTCGTGCGGAGGAATCGCTAGCAATTATTGTGGGCCGCGTGTGGCGATCAAATCGAATTTCAACACCGTCTCATTACTCGAACAAACTTAGTGCAGGATTGAGGCTTCGCCGGAGACTCGGGGCTGTGATGTTTGATTTGCCGAGACGCGGCTACTTGCGAGACAGAGTGCTGGTCGCTTAATAGAATAACGACTCCCTAAATCCGTCCCTGTCCTCCCCCCCCCCCCCCCCTCTTCCACCGCCCTGTCCTCCCTCCCTTCCACCGCCCTGTCCTCCCTCCCTTCCACCGGCAGCGCCAGTTCCAGCCGTTCTCTTTGATTTCGGGCTAACTGACTTAGCTCCCCTCCCTGCTGCCTTGGCGACACACATTGACACTGCGCAGGCTCGGGGCCCTGCGAGGGATTTAGGAGTTGAAAGTTTACCAAGAGGGGGATTGGTGAATACTGTTGTGTTTAGAGGTTTGCTGTAGCAAAGGTAAGTTATTTCCTTGTTTCTTCCTCGTGAACCACGCTTTTTCAAAACGGGGGCATTCTCTTTTCTTTTCTCTGGTCCTTTCTTTTTGTTTTCTTTTTGTTCCCAAAGATTAAACTCTTCTCTCTCTCTCTCTCTCTCTCTCTCTCTCTCTCTCTCTCTCTCTCTCTCTCTCTCTCTCTCTCTGTGTCCTAGAATGGATATGTTGAGATCAAGCCTTTTCTTTTCTTACTCAGCTCCTGTGCATTGGAACACATTGGAAAACACTTTCATCTCACCCACAGAGGCCCCCAAAGAACAGAAGATAACAAGGCAAAACTGTTTACCCATAATATCATAGCAAATCACAATCCACTTACAACACCTCAGTACAGCAGTCGCCTCCTTTTCAACTAACTTAGTCGTGTCAACCAGCT
>JAFLJL010016427.1:5907-13407 GCA_018398815.1 Conus ventricosus
CTTCTTCTTCTTCTTCTTCTTCTTCTTCTTCTTCTTCGCATTCTTCTTCGCATTCTTCTTCGCATTCTTCTTCTTCTTCGCATTCTTCTTCTTCTTTTTCGCATTCTTCTTCTTCTTCTTCTTCTCTTCTTCTTCTTCTTCTTCTTCTTCTTCTTCTTCTTCTTCTTCTTCTTCTTCTTCTTCTTCTTCTTCTTCTTCGTCATTCTTCTTCTTCGCATTCTTCTTCTTCTTCTTCTTCTTCTTCCTTCTTCTTCTTCTTCTTCTCTTCTCTTCTTCTTCTTCTTCTTCTTCTTCTCTTGCATTCTTCTTCTTCTTTGCATTCTTCTTCTTCTTCTTCTTCTTCTTCTTCTTCTTCTTCTTCTTCTCTCTTTCTTCTTCTTCTTCTTCTCTCTTCTCTCTTCTTTTCTTCTTCTTCTTTTTTCCTCTCTTCTTCTTCTCTTCTTCTTCTTCTGCATTCTCCTTCGCTTCTTCTGCTTCTTCTTCTTCTTCTTCTTTTCTCTTCGCATTCTCTTCTGCTTCTTCTTCTTCTTCTTCTTCTTCTTCTCTTCTTCTCTTCTCTTCTTCTTCTTCTTTCTTCTTCTTCTATTCTTCTTCTTCTTCTTCTTCCTTCTTCTCATCTTCTCTGATTTATACTCGAATTACAGAAAGTTTGTGAGCAAAAATATACACGCAAAGTTTTCTATTCCCAAATATCTGTTAATGAAGCTGTTTTATATCTATCAACTTTGAAAAATAAAATTCATACGCTTTATGGATTAGTCCAAGAATTAAAACTATCTGTACCAATATTGAATATTCTTACATACCTCTTTAATCTATGTTTATAAACATACTTCAGATGCATTAACATGCAAAAATTATCTCTGCACAAAAAGGATTTATGATCCAAATAACTACAGACCAATTTCGCTGCTATCGTCCGTCCAAAACCATTAGAACGTCAACCCATCACCATCTATCATTTTTTAAAGAGAAAAAAATGCTGTATATATATCAGGTTTTGGGAAACTACTTCATTGAAAGGGCTTTGGTCGGATCACAAATTTGTGGCTAAAAGAACAACAACGGGAAAGCATTGTGTAGGTTTATTGTTTTAAAAAAGGGCTTTTGTTTTAATTAATAAAATATACTCAAAAAAACTTAATGTTTACGGCGTCGAAAACAAACGGAACTTTTTTTTAGATTTTTTTTGTTGAACCGTAGCAATCTTTTTTTTTCACGAGGTGTTTTTCTTCTAAGAGACTTGCCAAAGGCGTGCCACAGGGATAAATCTAGGTCCCCTTTTGTTCCCTTACAAAATGACTCCCTTATCAATTCAAAATGCAGTGTGTGATTTGTTCGCTGATGTAATCTTAAAATACTCACAAGCACGAAAAAATTTAAATTACATTTAAATGAAAGCAGAAATCAGGGGGAAGACTGGTGTGATTCAAATGACATGCTTGTTCATCCTCAAAAAACCGAGTCTTTTTAATTGTGCACTCAAAAAAGACAAGTCATAAAAGAAGCAAAAATTAAAAAAAATGTAAAAATAAAAAAATAAAAAAATTTGCAAAGCACAAATTATTAGGCATCGTCCATAAAAATTTTTCCCGGCACGATCAGATCCATAACCTAAAAAAAACAATTCGTGTTTTTTGGTTCCAGCGCAAATAAAACACTTCCTCAACAACATTCACGAAAAATGTTTTATTTTTGGGCTTTTGTTCAGGGTCGATTAGACTACTGCTCTATTCTGTGGTAAAAGTGCGCCATCTACTTAAAAAAAACTTTTTTCATTCAAAACGAGCCTTAAGATATCATGTCAAACAAACCCATCCCCTTTTTTGCGTGATGAATTTAGGACAATAGAATACTGCCTCTTCACTCATGTATAAAATTCAACATTGATTTTTATGCACAAAATTGTTCATGACGCATCCCAAATTTTTTAAAATCAATATTTAAATTTTCACACCATCTGATTTGCTTTAGAAATCTTATTCCTAAATATTTTTGTTTTTTCAAACAAGTTTCTCCTTCTGGGCTGAAAAAATGGAACAAAATTCCAGCAAAACACAGAAATATTCCCAATTATCAGCTTTCAAAAATGAAGTAAAGTTACTTCTTTTTGATACTCATGACTGACCTATGCGTAGACATTAGCCTGACTATACATACGTACTGGAGAAAAAAAAGTGTAATGCTGATAAACGATGCAGTTGATTGAGATGTGTGTGTGTGTGTGTTGTGTGTGTGTGTGTGTGTGTGTGTGTCTGCGTGCGTGTGTGTGTGTGTGTGTGTGTGTGTGTGTGTGTGTGTGTGTGTGTGTGTGTGTGGGTGTGTGTGTGTGTGTGTGTGTTGTGTGTGTGTGTGTGTGTGTGTGTGTGTGTGTGTGTGTGTGTGTGTGTGTGTGTGTGTGTGTGAGAGAGATAGAGAGAGAGAGGGGGGACAGGGAGTGAGAGAGAGAGAGAAGAGAGAGAGAGAGAGAGAGAGAGAGAGAGAGAGAGAGACAGAGAGAGAGAGTCAGAGAGAGAGAGATATTTTAAGCATGAAATCGTTATATTGATGTTATTTTGTAATTCGATGTTACCTTACTTTTTAAATTGTAGTTATTGTTGGGCAGAATTGTAAAAAGGCCTTCAATGAGCCTAATTCTCAACCCATTAAAGATTCATTCATTCATTCATTCATTCTTCTTCGCATTCTTCTTCTTCTTCGCATTCTCTTCTTCTTTTTTTCTTCTTTTTCTTCTTCGCATTCTTCTTCGCATTCTTCTTCTTCGCATTCTTCTTCTTCTTCCCATTCTTCTTCTTCTTCTTCTTCTTCTTCTTCTTCTTCTTCTTCTCTTCTTCTTTCTTCTTCTTCTTCTTCTTCTTCTTCTTCTTCTTCTTCTTCTTCTTCTTCTTCTTCATCTTCTTCTTCGCTTCTTCTTCGCATGCTTCTTCTTCTTCTTCTTCTTCTTCTTCTTTCTTCTCTTCTTCTTCTTCTTCTTCTTTCTTCTTCTTCTTCTTCTTCTTCTTCTTCTTCTTCTTCTTCTTCGCATTCTTTTTCGCATTCTTCGCATTCTTCTTCTTCTTCTTTCTTCTTCTTCTTCTTCTTCTTCTCTCTTTCTTTCTTCTTCTTCTTTTCTTCTTCTTCTTCTTCTCTTCTTCTTCTTCTTCTTCTTCTTCTTCTTCCCATTCTTCTTCTTCTTCTTCTTTCTTCTTCTTCCTTTCTTCTTTCTTCTTCTTCTTCTTCTTCTTCTTCTTCTTCTTCTTCTTCTTCTTCTTCTTTTCTTCTTCTTCTTCTTCTTCTTCTTCTTCTTCTTCTTCTTCGTTTTCTTCCGCATTCTCGCATTCTTCTTCTTTTCTTCTTCTTCTTCTTCTTCTTCTTCTTCTTCTTCATCTCTTCTTCTTCTTCTTCTTCTTCTTTTCTTCTTTTCTTCTTCTTCTTCTTCTTCTTCTTCTTCTTCTTCCTTTTCTTCTTCTTCTTCTCTTCTTCTTCTTCTCTCTTCGCATTCTCGCATTCTTCTTCTTCGCATTCTTCTTCTTCTTCTTCTTCGCATTCTTCTTCGCATTCTTCTTCTTCTTCTTCTTCTTCTTCTTCTTCTTCTTCTTCTTCTTCTTCTTCTTTCATCTTCTTCTTCTTCTCTTCTTCTTCTCTTCTTTCTTCTTCACTTCTTTCTTCTTCCCTCTTTTTCTTCTTTCTTCTTCTTCTTCTTCTTCGCATTCTTCTTCATTCTTCTTCTTCTTCTTCTTCTTCTTCTCTTCTTCTTCTTCTTCTTCTTCTTCTTCTTCTTCTTCTTTGCATTCTTCTTCTTCTTTGCATTCTTCTTCTTCCCATTCTTCTTCTTTGCATTCTTCTTCTTCCCATTCTTCTTCTTCTTCGTTTTGTTCGCATTCTTCTTCTTCTTCTTTGCATTCTTCTTCGCATTCTTCTTCGCATTCTTCTTCGCATTCTTCTTCGCATTCTTCTTCTTCTTTCTTCTCTTCTTCTTCTTCTTCGCATTCTTCTTCTTCCCATTCTTCTTCTTTGCATTCTTCTTCTTCTTCGCATTCTTCTTCTTCTTCGCATTCTTCTTCTTCTTCGCATTCTTCTTCGCATTCCTCGCATTCTTCTTCTGAGTACTCTGGCTGATGCTCCTGCGGACTCTTCCTGTATAGACAGGTTAGGATTAATCCCATCTACACAACAAACGGTGTGGAGTTTTGTTTGTATGAGCGCTAGGATTAATCCCATCTACACAACAAACGGAGTGGAGTTTTGTGTGTATGAGCGCCAGGATTAATCCCATCTACACAACAAACGGAGTGGAGTTTTGTGTGTATGACATGTTTTTATCCTGCCATTAAGGCAGCCGTACTCCAACTTCGAGGAAGATTAATTGCTATCAATTAATACTTGATGTGTGCGTGCGTGCGTGTGTGTGTGTGTGTGTGTGTGTGTGTGTGTGTGTGTGTGTGTGTGTGTGTGTGTGTGTGTGTGTGTGTGTGTGTGTGTGTGTGTGTGTGCGTGCGTGCGTGCGTGCGTGCGGCGCGCGCGGGCGTGCGTGCGTGCGTGCGTGCGTGCGTGCGTGTGTGTATGTGTGTGTGTGGTGCGTGCGTGCGTGCGTGCGTGCGTGCGTGCGTGCGTGCGTGCGTGCGTGCGTGCGTGCGTGCGTGCGTGCGTGCGTGGTGTGTGTGTGTGTGTGTGTGTGTGTGTGTGTGTGTGTGTGTGTGTGTGTGTGTGTGTGTGTGTGTGTGTGTGTGTGTGTGTGTGCGTGTGTGTGTCAATGTATGTGAAGAGTGCAGTATAGCCAGACAGAGACGGACATACCCCCACATTTGCACAATTGCGCAAAAGAACAGTTAACAAACGCTTTTGTTTACCTTGACAGATATATGCATTCGAACAAGCACACTGAAATGCTGCACGAAAAAAAGCACACCAAAAAAAAAACAACCAAGCAAGCAAACCAAAACCCAACAAACTGAAACAGACTGCGAGTACAAGTACTCGAAATTTTGATACATGTGTCTCCACATAAAAACAAACATGAAAGGAAATTACATAGTTAATTGCCTAATCATGACAGAGAGACATAGGGACACACAGAGAAAAAGAGAGAGGGGGGGAGAGAGAGAGGGAGGGGGAGGGAGGGAGAGAGAGAGAGGCAACAGACAGACAGACAGACAGAGGATTCTTTGACATGGAGAGTGTGAATTTGTATCTGAATTTAACGTCAACGAATCCTTCAACTTTGAGCTCATATACTATATTTGAAAAAGAAGAAGAAGGAAAACAAAAACCACTGTGATCTTTCCCACAACTCTCTCGAGCTACCAACCAAGCGTGGCAGCTCTATATGCTACGGAATCAGTTTGGCTGATATCATTTTAAACACTCAGATATCACCTACTTTACACCCCACCCATCCCCACCACACCTCCGCCAACCAACTCCCATTTCTCTGCATATTGTGGTCTTGTTGTAATCTATAATATGATCCAGTCAATGCTCGATGCTGCTTGTTAGTGTAGTCGTGCCGCGTGCATCTCCTCATCACACACGATACCTTTCAAGTAAGCCAATGTGGATGCGAAGATCGTCCACATACTTGATTAGGGGTGTAAAAAAAATATTCATGGAAAATTAATTGTAATGAAACTCTCTCTCTCCACTTTGTAAATGTCATGATCAGATCACACGTGTACATAAATTCAATTGGGGAAAAAGGGTCTGGGTGTGTGCGTGTGGGAGCGGGGGCGGGGGGGGGGGGGGACTGAAGGAAATTAGGCGGGAAAGGGACACCTGGGAGGAAGGGGGGGAAGGAGGGAAGAATGGGGGAGAGGACGAGCCGATGTCTATTAATATTTTCATATTTTGTATTATGAATGACGTGAACATGAAAATTTTCCTTCTCCTTATGTGTAGGATACCTCGAGGCAAGGCATATTCGCACGCGCAAATGTGCGTGTGTGTTTGCGCGCGCGCGAGCGCGTGTGTGTGTGTGCGTGCGTGCGTGCGTGTGTGCGTGCGTGCGTGCGGGCGTGCGTGCGTGCGTGTGTGTGTGTGTGTGTGTGTGTGTGTGTGTGTTGTGTGTTGTGTGTGTGTGGTGTGTGTGTGTGTGTGTGTGTGTGTGTGTGTGTGTGTGTGTGTGTGTGTGTGTGTATGTGTGTGTGTGTGAGCGCGTGCGTATGCAAGTGTGTGTATGTTTATGTGTGTGTGTGTGTGTGTGTGTGTGTGTGTGTGTGTGTGTGGTGTGTGTGTGTGTGTGTGTGTGTGTGTGTGTGTGTGTGTGTGTGTGTGTGTGTGTGTGTGTGTGTGTGTGTGTGTGTGTGTGGTGTGTGTGTGTGTGTGTGTGTGTGTGTGTGTGCACGGGCGCAGGATTGTGCGTTTGTGGTGCGTGTACCTGAAGTGCAAAAGTAGTAAAAGACTCCCCCTCGATCATCAAGAAACCAACCAACAAAAGATAGAGAAAAACCAAAACAAACCGAAGATGCACTGCGAAAGACACACGAAAGAAGGTAAAACATTGGAGTGGAACACAAACACCACCAGAGATCTCACACATCTACCCTGATTAAAAATTTTAATTTTTTTTTAAAGAAACCAAATAACTTCAGGGGTGGAGGTCGGGGGGGGGGGGATGGGGGGCAGGGACTCCGCCTCTATCCCCTCTGCTAACAGGGAGTCTTCCAGGGTCCATCGGTATGGTGAACTCCACAGGCTGGAGGTGGACGGCTTCAACAAGCCTCAAGGTTTTCCCACGTAGCGGAGACTGAACTGGGTGGCCGGTCCCCCGTCAGACTGGCGAGCGAGTTGAACATGCCGCCGTCTGTCAGCGAGGTGGTCAGCACCACGTCTCCGATCTCCAGGTCCAAGGGCTGGAAGAAAGGGCTGATCTCCCAGTCTGTGGAGAGCAAAAAAGAACCCAAATACAGGTGTTGTGTGTGTGTTTGGGGTGTGTGTGTGTGTGTGTGTGTGTGTGTGTGTGTGTGTGTGTGTGTGTGTGTGTGTGTGTGTGTGTGCGTGCGCGTGTGTGTGTGTATGTGGTGTGCGTGTGTGTTAGTGTGCTAGTGTGTGTGGGGGTGTGTGTGGTGTGTGTGTGTGTGTGTGTGTGTGTGTGTGTGTGTGTGTGTGTGTGTGTGTGTGTGGGTGTGTGTGTGTGTGTGTGTGTGTGTGGTGTGTGGTGTGCAGGCAAGCAAAAGTATGCACAAACCACATATACACACACGCATGAACACATGCGCACACTCATGCACGCACACACACAGTACTCACATCACATATCTCACTCGCACAATAGACAAAACACAGTGCGCCGAACGTACACACAAACACACCACCACCACGCACACACACACACACACACACACACACACACACACACACACCACACACACACACACACACACATTCACTTAGACACACCACACACTGCACACATCCCGAACAACGCAAAACCTGCGTTCAACTACATATTGCCATGCACATCTTCCTACAGGCAGAACAACGAGCACCAAAACACTTGGTACCTGCTTCTTCGATTCGAACTGT
>JAFLJL010016428.1:0-5000 GCA_018398815.1 Conus ventricosus
ATTGTATTGGAGTCAGTACTGTGCGGCGAAAATGGGAAATAAGCGGGGGACATTCAGCATAGGATCTGGAAAAATGCTTTGCTAGCGCCAGTGTTCATGATTTGACGTATATGGGTATTATATGACAAAGACTGTTTGAGAGAGAGAGAGAGAGAGAGAGAGAGAGTAGAGAGGAGAGAGAGAGAGAGAGATAGAAAGAGGAGAAGAGAGGAGAGAGAGAGAGGAGAGAGAGAGGAGGAGAGAGAGGAGGAGAGAGGAGAGAGAGAGAGAGAGAGAGAGATATCTTTAATTAGTGAAATATTGATTACGAGCGCAAACTAATTAATGAGATCTACCCGGCATTATAGCAGAAGCTGTCATTCTGTTGACGCATCTATGTGCCGGATGTGGCGGACAGACCTTCTGAAACCAACAAATACCAGAAGAAGGAGTAACTGACAGGCGGCGAGTGATTTATTACTCTTGGTGTTGAAAGTTCCTTGGGCGCCAAAGAAAGGGCATTGCTTAGGGTCTTGCAGACATTTACAGTTCTGTGAAGAACTCTGTCTGCACTCAATTTCCCATGGGTAAGAGAACAGATGGAATGAAGGCGTGAGCAAGCGAGTGAGCGAGCCAGAGAGAGAGAGAGAGAGAGAGAGAGAGAGAGAGAGAGAGTGCAGGAGAGTGTGTGTGAGAGAGAGAGAGACACAGAGAGAGAGAGAGAGAGAGAGAGAGAGAGGAGAGAGAGAGAGAGAGAGAGAGATGATGATGATGATGATGATGATGATGATGATGATGATGATGATGATGACCATGAAGCTATGGATTTCCATTCCGCTCTCAGACCGCATGACAGGGGTCTGTACTCTATGCTTATTTCCATGAAATATCCTGGGGCTAAGCTAACCCGAGAGATGCAGGCACCTGCAGTGTCGGTCAGGATGCATCCATTAAGTGGATGAAACTCGACGTTCTGGTTCCAGTCTTCCCTCCCAGGCGAGCCCCATTGCAAACTCAGCTCTAGTAGGAGTCGCGGAGGGGGCAGAAAAATTCGTGTATTTCAGTTGTTGCAGATCAGAATCCTGATATTTCAAGCAAATAAAGCAAAATAAAGAAAGTAAAGCAAAAGAAAGAAAAGTAAATAAAGAAAATGAAGTTCTCTTTCTGAAGCATTTGTACAAAACGGTTAATTTACATTTATTTATTCTGGAGTCAGCACTGTACAGCGAAAAATGGGAAATCAATGGGGGACATTCAGCTTAGAATCTGGAAAATGCTGGTGTTCAAGACGTGTGTTGTACGACAATAACTGTCTGAAAGAGAGAGAGAGAGAGAGAGAGAGAGGAGAGAGAGGAGAAGAGAGAGAGAGAGAGAGGAAGAGAGAGAGGAGAGAGGAGAGAGAGGAGAGAGAGAGAGAGAGAGAGAGAGAGAGAGAGAGAGAGAGAGAGAGGAGAGAGCAGTGGTCAGTACAGCAGAATAGTTTCACAGTGATAAAGTAAGGGCGGGAAATGAAAGTCTGCCACAAGAATGGCGCATGCTACAAATTGATCATTTGAAAGGGCGCCCGCCCCTCATCATCTCCCCTCCCCACCCCCTCTCCCTCTTCCTGCCTCTCTGGCTACTCCTTAGGGAGGAGTACCGGTGCCAGTTCAAGGCAACTTCATCCTCACAGTGTTGTGACGGGACGCATTGGGGGACGCGTTTTGGGGGCTTGTCTGTGAAGCTCACTTAGGGCAGAGCACCAATTTTAACACTCATGAGATTTTTTGTAAGTGTCATCCGCACTCAAAGTTTTAGCACACAAACCATGGTCGTCTGACTGGGGAAGGTAACCAAAAAAAAAAAAAAAAACAAAAAAACAACCCAACAACAACTAGGCTAGAATTCACAGTCTCATAACTGCTCTTCATTAACGCTGCATTAATTTTTCAACAGAAAAAAGCATGGTCTTCCCTCGTTTAAAGGCCATCGCAGACGGGGTGTCAGCATCTGAATTGAGGAGTGGCGGCCTTGCAGCTTTACTCTGCGTGAAATTCTTAACTCATGCCCCCATGATGAAATACAGATCACCATGGGAGCAGGAACGACCCTACTTAATTGTTGTTTACTGTCTACTGTTCCCTGCCTCATTGAAAATTTTCTTGTAATGAAATTCTGAATTTTTGCCATGTGCATCGCGTCTGCTTCACAACCAGACCACGTCTGTCACGTGTGCTGGTCACGTGTACATCAATCAGATTTGTCAAACGTCATCCAGGTCGATAGTATTGAACATGTGTCTCCGCTCTCAGTAGTACACCGATGTCCAGAGTGGGGTTTGCCTCGTGAAGACTTCCGTGTGTGAACGCACGCATAACATCTTGCACACACGTAAAATCCCATCACCAACTTTCGGAAGAGTAGGCCAGTTTGGCCGTTGGTAAGGATGACACGTTACACATAGCATGCACCCTGTATGAGAAATGGAAAGAATGAAGGAAGTAAGGAAATTGAGTGAACGATACTGACTGGATGACACGGGAAATGACTGAATGAAGCGCCAGCTGGCAGCTCTTCGGTCAGCACTACCCAGGTAGGCAGCCTGTTGTGTAAACGAGTGTGGATTGTAAAGCGCTTAAAGCTTGGTCTCTAACCGAGTGCTCCCTGTGGACTGCGGCGCCTGGACCGCAAAGGGGACACCACCTGGGTGTAGCTGTGCGCGAGAATCGGGAAGGAGAGGCGTGGGGGGGGGGGGGGGGGGAGGGGTAATGCTACTAGGATGGCATGAAAGATGAGACAGCACACACATGAAAAGAATCCCGAGTGAAAGGGAGTTTTGGATCACGGAGACAAGAGATGGTATGCAAGTCTTCAAAGGTCCAGTGAGTCACTCAGTATATGAGACAGCACACACATGAAAAGAATCCCGAGTGAAAGGGAGTTTTGGATCACAGAGACAAGAGATGTTATGCAAGTCTTCAAAGGTCCAGTGAGTCACTCGGTATCCTACATATAAAAAAAAAAAAAAACCACACACACCAATCGCCAAGCGCTTTCTCCGGTGCAGAAAGTGCAGTTGACAGCGCTTTTACATGCCATTTGCATACATGCATAACGTATACTGAAAAGAAGTGTCGCTGATGCACTCATATCCAAGGGGAAATAAGTAATATGTACGTGCGTGCGTGTGCGTGTGCGTGTGTGTGTGCGTGCGTGCGTGCGTGCGTGCGTGCGTGCGTGTGTGTGTGTGTGTGTGTGTGTGTGTGTGTGTGTGTGTGTGTGCTGGGTGGTATGGCGAATGAGGTATGAAGGGGAAGGATCAGATAGGTAAAAGGCAACTTTTCAGTTAAGCTTTAAAAAAAGTCTTGTGGTTTTGTTTTGTTTTGTTTTTCCCACGAAGAGGGAGTTTGTACCAGGTATGTGGGCTAGAGACGGAGAAAAAGAGAACGGCAGAGAGACAAGTGATGTTTAAGTCTGGAAACTCGATAGAAGAATGGATCTGACGCGGAACATGGAGAACAAGGTGGGATGTAGCGGGGATCAAAGAAATCGCATAGACAGAAAGGGGCCGAGCTGTGAATGCGTTTTGTTGCGTACAGCAACCAGGCGAAAGAATGTCTTTGATATGGTAAGTATTGAGAAATCAAAATGGAAGTGCAGTCATTTTATGCTTTACAAAGTGAAATGAGACCAAGACTCAGAAGCCTCGATGTATATCACAGAAAACAAATTGCAGTCCAATTTTCGTTGTTCTTCACAAGGGACACATCTTGAATTCGACAATCGCCGTCAATAATCAGTGGGCATGTATAATTGGCCCTTGGTCGGCAGACAAGGGGAAGAATAGCCTTGAGATTAATTAATTCCCCTGTTGTGTTCAACCGCGCACGGGGACACAAGAAGATCGAAGTGGAAGAAAAAAGAAGTGCAAATCTCTGTGTTTTGGACTGGCCCCCTTGCGTCTGGTGAGAGACTGGTGGTCGTTTTTAACTGAACGAAGAATTCTTTGTCTCTGTCTCCCAGTCTCTGTCTCTGTGCGTCTTCCCTCTCCCTTCCTATGCCTTGCTCGCGCGGCACGCGCCTCACTCACATCACTCTCTCTCTCTCTCCTCTCTCTCGCTCTCTCTCTCGTCTCTCTCTCTTCTCTCCTGCCAGTGTCTGTGTCTGTCTGTCTGTCTGTCTCCTCTCTGTCTGTCTGTCTGTCTGCTGTCCTGTCTCTCTCTCTCTCTCTCTCTGGCCAGTGTCTGTGTCTGGTCTGTCTCTCTCTCTCTCTCTCTGACTCTCTGTCTCTGTCTTTCTGTCTGTCTGTCTGTCTGTCTCTCTCTCCTCTCTCTCTCTCTCTGTCTCTGTCTGTCTCTCTCTCTCTCTCTCTCTCCCTCTTGTTGCTGTTTCATGCCCTGTGCCATTTCAGTGACATTATCCCCCACGACGCTTATCCCAGCTCCCCGACCACAGTGTCTTTCCCGCTTGTCCCGCAGCAACCCCAGCTCTGGCAGTCCACAAAGAGCAGTCAATGTCAAGTCGTCATGAGCCACACGCCCGCAGAGAAGACACTGCACAACTGCCGATTCACTTCGGTAATGTTCAGTGATGCTGTTCTGATCACCCGTACTCAGGACAACCACCTACTAAGCCTTCTATTGACGACGATGATTGCTTAGTCTCGGTGTCAGCGTGAGAGAGCGTACCTCCGCGGAGGGCACCAGCACGTCCGTCGAACGGCAGCCCCGTGAACCTGCCGATACTGGCGAACTCATCAAGGCCATAGATGTGAAGAGGAAATAGAAACTGAGGTCACCACGACAGCAGGGCATGAAGGGTCAAAGAATCATGAGACGTTTTTTTTATGCTGATCAATGAGAATGAAGATGATGAAGATGATGAAGATGAAGCTTTGGAGTTCCATCCTGGTCTGAGACTGCGTGACTGGACTGTGTAATATTTACTCTTATCAACATATTCCGGCGTCAAGTAAGCCCGAGAAATTCAGATATTTGCAGTGTTGGTCAGGAAATTTGAGCAACACTGTCAGAGAATCATCC
>JAFLJL010016428.1:12500-17617 GCA_018398815.1 Conus ventricosus
CTACCCATCCACCCCTACACCCACCCAACAAAAACAGATGCACGTAGTCTCAATCCTGAGCTATGGCACAGATGGCTGCAAACCCGCACACAGAGCGTGCGAGACATAACAAAAATCTGGCTGTGTTTGTGTTGCTGTGCGCTGATGCGATCGTCACAATCAGGCCTTTTAGCTATAAAATGGAGAATTTTCTTGGAACTGAGTAATTTTCTCCGGAACTCATCATCGTCATTTGATGTTCTAAGCGATGTTATTCTCATGGTGCCAGCCGCTTTTTTTTTTTTTTTTTTTGTCTTTGTAACAGTCCGGGCGACCAGGATTGACCCTGTTTTAGGGACTCAGGCAACACGTAATGTTCAAACAGTTTCCAGCATTACGTTTTGGACCCCTGTTTTCGATCTAGATTCAGTCTGTTCGTACACTCCAACGTGATGAATCACAGTCTTGGTGTCAGGATGGCGTGAGGGGAGGGGAAAGGGGAGAGAGAGCAGTGGAGGAAAGGGAGGAGGAGGGGGGGGGGGGGGGGTATTAATCCATCCACTCAGGTAAGGTACGGGGAAAATGGGAAAATAAGGGAAGTTGCGGGAATGTAGTATCATGAGATCCCCTTTACACTGGCCCGTGTGTGTGTGTGCGTGCGTGTGTGTGTGTGTGTGTGGCTTTTTAATCCTTTTATTCACCCACACTTGCACCGCTTCCCGGAAACTAAACCAAAGCGGCAGATAAAGAGAGAAAATGGGCGCCATTAAAGGGCTAGGAGATGGGACAGTCATGGGCGCCATGGGAACAGACCAAGAACACTGTTGCCTGCCTCTTTAAGGCATGCATCACGATGACAGCTCTGCGCTTAGCTAAGACCACCGCTCATCATCATGTCCTCTCCTCCCCTCTCTCCCCCCCCTTTTTTTTCTTTCTTTGATATATTTTTTTGTCTACGTTTTTGTACTCCCAGTTCTTATAGAAATGTGTTCCACTCGCTCCAGACAAAACTACCGGGCCGATCTTTCTGAAAATTTGTAGGTATGTTCATTATGGGTCACGAATAATGCTAGATGTTTAGTTTACCATTATAGCTGTTATTAACGGCTATAACGGCCCCTAACGGTTTTTCTTCCTCATGGAATATCTCAGAAAGTACGTGGCCGATATTTCTGAAAATGTGTAGGTATGTTCATTATGGGTCACGGATGATGCCCGATGTTTAAGTTTACCGTTATAGCCGTTATTAACGGCCATAATGGTTTTCTTCTTTATGGAAAATCTGAGAAAGTTCTCAGCCGATCTTTCTGAAAATTTGTAAATATGTTCATTATAGGTCACAGATGATGGCCGATGTTTACCAGAATAGCCATTACTAACGGTTACACCAGCCCAAGACGGTTTTCCTCTTTATGGAATATCTCACATGATCAAGGCTGTGCTCGTAACGTACAAGCGTAATGCATGTAAATGTGAATTTTGAACTTTTTCTGCATTTGATACTAATCAAGTCTTCAAAAGTTTAGTATATAGATGTGAATTTTGAACTATTTGTGCATTTGATACTAAGCAAGTCTTCAAAGTTAGTATCGTATATATACAAGTATTTGTGTTACATCTTCAGCGTGAGTAGACTAAGCAATGAAAGAAGAGAAGGTGCAATCACTCTCTCTCTCTCTCTCTCTCTCTCTCTCTCCTCTCTCTCTCTCACTCTCTCTCTCTCTCTCTCTCTCTCTTTTCCCAGCCTCTCTTGCCTCTTTTAAATAAGGACCAAGTTTTTCCTAATGTCTCTGACTCTTCTACTGAAGTCCTCTCCAACGAAAATAGATGTGCCTTTCAGCTTACCTTTAGCTCTCAGAATGTCTTCTTTGTCTTTGAAAAATGTACACCTAGCCACAATCGGAGAGTCCTTCTTGGAGGATACACGGTGCACGCGGTCGAATTGACACTCTCCTGTCAGTTCCAGTTGGTCCACAATCAGTTCCCGGACACTGTCTTCACAATCCTTCCACGTTTCATTGTCTTTGCGAGGTATTCCATGGAATATGAGGTTGTTCCGTTTTGATCTGTCTTCAAGTTCATCAGTTCTGCGCTCAAGATTTTCACATCTAGTTTTTAACATTTCATTTTCACTTTGCAGGGCTTTCTTTGCTTGACTTAACGGCAAAACCTCCTCCTCGAGTGTCGCCATTTTGTATTTCAGACTTCTAAATTCGTCTTTCAATTCCTTGATGTCACTTTGCATTACGTCGAACTTTGTATTTAAGTCATGGTTCATTTTTAACAAAGTGTCCATCACCTCATTGACAGTGTGGTCAGCTTTTCCGTCTGAAGATTGGCGTCCAGGGAATCCACGTTGTCCATGCTGTTCATCTTCCCAGCAGAGGTCAGTCGTGACTGTCGGGTTTCCTTGCCATGAAGTGGTCCGGGTTCTTTTCCACGTCACCACACAGGTGTAAAAGGTCCCCCAGAACAGAAGTGTCAGCAACACTCCCACGACGACACCGGTTGACCTGTGTCGAACTCTCAAGGTCAGCAAAAACATGGCCTTCTTCCGTTTTGCTCTCAGGTACATGAAGCCGACAAACACAGCAGCAAAACTCCCACATACCGCTCTAAAGGTGAGTGGAGCTACTGGCATGGCTTGACTGGTATCGTCTCCAACGTGTGCGCAAAATGTTAAACTTTAACTGTTGAATGGGCAACCGTAATTCCAGTAAATCTGCGGAGCTCAGAATGTAGGCCCTTTCTCTGTAACATCCGCGCATGCGTCCCCTTAAAAAGTTCTTAGGTGTAGATATAAGAACACCGAACGATTTCTTGTATGGCGATCTAGGTAGATATCCTATATACTTAAACTCTTATGTACGTTGTATTAAATTCTGGTTAAAGCTGACCCGTATGCGGGAACATAGATTACCATATAAGGCATATAGAATGTTACGTTGTCTTGACGAAAAGGGGAAGTATACGTGGGTTACACATGTTCGTACAGCTTTAGACAAATATGGATTTTCTTATGTTTGGGATAATCAGGGTGTAGAGTCGGTTTCAATGTTCATTAAAGAATTTAGACAGAGAAGAACTGATTGCAGGTGGCAGGAATGGGACAATCATACGCAAACAAGTGAGAGATACAGTTTTTATAGAGCGTTTAAAAATAGTTATCTAAGGGAGCCCTATGTGTCTATGAATATAAACAAATTTGTAAAGAATGCCCTAAGTAAATTTAGATTTGGAGTTTCACCTATATTGACACATTCTTTAAGGTATACAAGACCAACTGAGTCAAAGATGTTATGTCCAATATGTTCATCTGCTGAGGAAGATGAGACCCATTTTGTCTTTATGTGTCCAGCTTATAGTGATTTAAGAAAAGAATTCATTCCCAAAAAATACTACATTAATCCATGTATGTTCAGGTTATGTCTTTTACTTTCATCGTCTAACATTGTAACGATGCGAAACTTGTCATTGTACTTATATAAAGCCTTTGCAAGACGTGCTGTAATCATTAGCTAGATGCCACTATTTTGCATTGTACTGGTAGACATGTATTTACACTGTGTGATTATAGTTTGTAACTGTATTTTGATTGAGGCCCCATCAGAATGGGCCAATGGCCTTCTGATTAAAGAATTCATTCATTCATTCATTCTTCTCTCTCTCTCTCTCTCCTCTCTCTCTCTCTCTCTCTCTCTCTCTCTCTCTCTCTTTTCTTTTTTTGTGTGTGTGTGTGTGGGGGGGGGGGGGGGCAGTCTCGCGGAATACCTCAATTTATGTCACAGAACAAATTCCAGTCCATTTCCCCTTTGTTCTCCGAAAGGGCAAATCCAGTTCGCCATTGCCGTCAATAACCAGTTTGCAGGCATGAATAGTCGACAGATGAGAACAATTCGCCCCGATGATTTAATTAATTCTCTCGTTGTTCAACAGCACGCAGTTAAAAAAGGATTTAAGTGGAACCAAAAAAAAAAAAGAAAAAAAAATCATCTTGATGTTTTGGAATAGCCCTTTTGCATCCTCTTAGAGATTGGTTGTCGGTTTTGATTTCACGAAGTTTTCTTTGTCTCTGTCTCGCAGTCTCTCTCTCTCTCTCTCTCTCTCTCTCTCACCTCTCTCTCTCTCTCTCTCTCTCTCTCTCATCTCTCTTCTCTCTCTCTCTCTCTCTCTCTCTGTTTGTCGGTCTGTCTGTTTGTCTCTGTCTGTCTGTCTGTCTGTCTCCCTACCCCCCTCCCTTCCCACTTTCTTATACACCATTCTCTCTTTCTCATCATGTCTGTCTGTCTCTGTCTCAGTCTGATTGTCTGTCTGCATCTGTGTGTGTGTGTGTGTGTGTGTGTGTGGTGTGTGTGTGTGTGTGTGTGTGTGTGTTCATGCCTGCCTGTCTCTGTTCCTGCTTTGATGTTTCTGTCCATGTCTATTTGTTCTTCTGTCTGCCTGTCTCAGGTTCTTTCTGTCCGTCTCTGCCTCTGTGTTTCTTTGTCGTAGGTCTGCGTATCTCATCTCCGTTCACTTGGCTGTCTATCGTCTATGTCTGGTGGTGTGTGTGCGTGTGTGTGTGTGTGTGTATGTGTGTGGTGTGTGTGCGTGTGTGTGTGTGTGTTGTGTGTGTGTGTGTGTGTGTGTGTGTGTGTGTGTTGTGTTGTGTGTGTGTAAGTCAAAGTCAAAATTTTATTTCCAGATGGAACATTGAATAAGCAGAGAAACTGCTTTTTTACATCAAGCCATCATAACAAATTGAATAATAAAATAATGAAAACGAAAGAAATACAAAGAGTGAAAACCAGCGGAAAAGGGTGAGGGAGGTGGTGGGGTGAAATCTGAGGGGGATGAGGGGGGAGAGGAAATAGGAGGAGGGAGGGGGTAGGATGGAGGCGTGGGGGTGGAGGGAGAAGGAGTACAAAAAGAATTCAAGCCTGTTATAATTATCAATCAAGGAAATAACAAGAGAGAGAGAGAGAGAGAGAGAGAGAGAGAGAGGAGAGAGAGAGAGAGAAGAGAGAGAAAGAGAGTTAAGTTATGTACAATATCAATACATTGTCTACAAAGCATACACATGCATAAACAGACATGTACATAGGCATAAACATACACACAAGGATACATCAGTAAAATCACTGAAAAGTTTTAAAATT
>JAFLJL010016428.1:18617-21117 GCA_018398815.1 Conus ventricosus
AAAAGGCCATCGCAGACGGGGTGTCACATCGAATGAGGATGCGGCCTTGCAGCTTACCTGCGTGAAATTCTTAACTCTGCCCCTGATGAATACAGATCACCATGGAGCAGGAACGACCTATTAATTGTTGTTTACTGTTACTGTTCCCTGCCTCATGAAAATTTCTTGTAATGAAATTCTGAATTTTTGCCATGTGCATCGCGTCTGCTCACAACCAGACCACGTCTGTCACGTGTGCTGGTCACGTGTACATCAATCGATTTGTCAAACGTCATCCAGGTCGATAGTATTGAACATTTCTCGCTCTCAGTAGTACACCGATGTCCAGAGTGGGGTTTGCCTCGTGAAGACTTCCGTGTGTGAACGACGCATAACATCTGCACACACGTAAAATCCCATCACCAACTTCGGAAGAGTAGGCCAGTTTGGCCGTTGGTAAGGATGACACGTTACACATAGCATGCACCCTGTAATGAAAATGGAAAGAATGAAGGAAGTAAGGAAATTGAGTGAACGAATACTGACTGGATGACACGGGAAATGACTGAATGAAAGCGCCAGCTGGCAGCTCTTCGGTCAGCACTACCCAGGTAGGCAGCCTGTTGTGTAAACGAGTGTGGATTGTAAAGCGCTTAAAGCTTGGTCTCTAACCGAGTGCTCCCTGTGGACTGCGGCGCCTGGACCGCAAAGGGGACACCACCTGGGTGTAGCTGTGCGCGAGAATCGGGAAAGGAGAGGCGTGGGGGGGGGGGGGGGGGGGGGGGGGAGGAGGGTAATGCTACTAGGATGGCATGAAAGATGAGACGCACACACATGAAAAGAATCCCGAGTGAAAGGGAGTTTTTGGATCACGGAGACAAGAGATGGTATGCAGTCTTCAAAGGTCCAGTGAGTCACTCAGTATATGAGACAGCACACACATGAAAAGAATCCCGAGTGAAAGGGAGTTTTGGATCACAGAGACAAGAGATGTTATGCAAGTCTTCAAAGGTCCAGTGAGTCACTCGGTATCCTACATATAAAAAAAAAAAAAAAACCACACACACCAATCGCCAAGCGCTTTCTCCGGTGCAGAAAGTGCAGTTGACAGCGCTTTTACATGCCATTTGCATACATGCATAACGTATACTGAAAGAAGTGTCGCTGATGCACTCATATCCAAGGGGAAATAAGTAATATGTACGTGCGTGCGTGTGCGTGTGCGTTGTGTGTGTGCGTGCGTGCGTGGCGTGCGTGCGTGCGTGCGTGTGTGTGTGTGTGGTGTGTGTGTGTGTGTGTGTGTGTGTGTGTGTGTGGCTGGGTGGTATGGCGAATGAGGTATGAAGGGGAAGGATCAGATAGGTAAAAGGCAACTTTTCAGTTAAGCTTTAAAAAAAGTCTTGTGGTTTTGTTTTGTTTTGTTTTTCCCACGAAGAGGGAGTTTGTACCAGGTATGTGGGCTAGAGACGAGAAAAAGAGAAACGGCAGAGAGACAATGTGATGTTTAAGTCTGGAAACTCGATAGAAGAATGGGATCTGACGCGGAACATGGAGAACAAGGTGGGATGTAGCGGGGATCAAAGAAATCGCATAGACAGAAAGGGGCCGAGCTTGTGATGCGTTTGTTGCGTACAGCAACCAGGCGAAGAATGTCTTGATATGGTAAGTATTGAGAAATCAAAATGGAAGTGCAGTCATTTTATGCTTTACAAAGTGAAATGAGACCAAGACTCAGAAGCCTCGATGTATATCACAGAAAACAAATTGCAGTCCAATTTTCGTTGTTCTTCACAAGGGACATCTTGAATTCGACATCGCCGTCATAATCAGTGGGCAGGTATAATTGGCCCTTGGTCGGCAGACAAGGGGAAGAATATGCCTTGATGATTTAATTAATTCCCCTGTTGTGTTTCAACCGCGCACGGGGACACAAGAAGATCGAAGTGGAAGAAAAAAGAAGTGCAAATCTCTTGTGTTTTGGACTGGCCCCTTGCGTCTGGGTGAGAGACTGGTGGTCGTTTTAACTGAACGAAGAATTCTTTGTCTCTGTCTCCAGTCTCTGTCTCTGTGCGTCTTCCTCTCCCCTTCCTAGCCTGTGCTCGCGCGGCACGCGCCCCACTCACACTCACTCTCTCTCGTCTCTCTCTCTCTCACCTCTCTCTCTCTCCTCTCTCTCTCTCTCTCTCGCCAGTGTCTGTGTCTGTCTGTCTGTCTGTCTCTCTCTCTGTCTGTCTGTCTGTCTGTCTGTCTGTCTCTCTCTCTCTCTCTCTCTGCCAGTGTCTGTGTCTGTCTGTCCTCTCTCCTCTCTCTCTGACTCTCTGTCTCTGTCTTTCTGTCTGTCTGTCTGTCTGTCTCTCTCTCTCTCTCTCTCTCTCTGTCTCTGTCTGTCTCTCTCTCTCTCTCTCTCTCCCTCTTGTTGCTGTTTCATGCCCTGTGCCATTTCAGTGACATTATCCCCCACGACGCTTATCCCAGCTCCCCGACCACAGTGTCTTTCCCGCTTGTCCCGCAGCAACCCAGC
>JAFLJL010016428.1:28617-39312 GCA_018398815.1 Conus ventricosus
GAAAAAGAAACAAGATGCCAAAGCATATAAACGTACTCCCAGTACGTAGTACAAAAAAAAGAAAAGAAAAAGAAACAAGATGCAAAACATATAAAAACGTACTCCCAGTACGTAGTACAAAAGAAAAGAAAAGAAAAAATGTATAAATCGGTCACTAATAGCACTTTCCTCCCTTTTGGTGGTAGACACTTGTATGTAAGAGAAAAGGAAAAAAACAAAACAAATGCTGCTCTCCCCGATGGGAAAGTGAACCCGGGTTTCCCGCGTAACAGGAGGGGATAACTAACCACTATACTACGAGGAACTTACAGAATTAGGTTACACTTTAGTTATAAACCGTTTTTGCTTAAACTGTACATCACAAAAGTATCATTTATAGCGTTAGTAACGGCTATTCTGTTAAACTAAAACATCGGGCATCATCCGTCACCCAAATGAACATATCTACACATTTTCAGAAAGATCGGTCCAGCAGTTTTGTCTGGAGCGAGTGGAACACATTTTTGACCTCGGACGGACAGACAGACAGACACACAGACAGCATTCTTCGTTCCCATTGTAAAGTACTCCCTGTTCTATAATAACTGGGAGTACAAAAAAACAAACAAAAAACAACAACAACGAAAAACTACCCATCCACCCCTACACCCACCCAACAAAAAACAGATGCACGTAGTCTCAATCCTGAGCTATGGCACAGATGGCTGCAAACCCGCACACAGAGCGTGCGAGACATAACAAAAATCTGGCTGTGTTTGTGTTGCTGTGCGCTGATGCGATCGTCACAATCAGGCCTTTTAGCTATAAAATGGGAGAATTTCTTGGAACTGAGTAATTTTCTCCGGAACTCATCATCGTCATTTGATGTTCTAAGCGATGTTATTCTCATGGTGCCAGCCGCTGTTTTTTTTTTTTTTTTTTTTTGTCTTTGTAACAGTCCCGGCGACCAGGATTGACCCTGTTTAGGGACTCAGGCAACACGTAATGTTCAAACAGTTTCCAGCATTACGTTTTGGACCCTGTTTTCGATCTAGATTCAGTCTGTTCGTACACTCCAACGTGATGAATCACAGTCTTGGTGTCAGGATGGCGTGGGGGAGGGGAAGAAGGGGAGAGAGAGCAGTGGAGGAAAGGGAGGAGGGAGGGGGGGGGGGGGGGTATTAATCCATCCACTCAGGTAAGGTACGGGCAAAATGGGAAAATAAGGGAAGTTGCGGGAATGTAGTATCATGAGATCCCCTTTACACTGGCCCGTGTGTGTGTGTGTGCGTGCGTGTGTGTGTGTGTGTGTGGCTTTTTAATCCTTTTATTCACCCACACTTGCACCGCTTCCCGGAAACTAAACCAAAGCGGGCAGATAAAGAGAGAAAATGGGCGCCATTAAAGGGCTAGGAGATGGGACAGTCATGGGCGCCATGGGAACAGACCAAGAACACTGTTGCCTGCCTCTTTAAGGCATGCATCACGATGACAGCTCTGCGCTTAGCTAAGACCACCGCTCATCATCATGTCCTCTTCCTCCCCCTCTCTCCCCCCCCTTTTTTTCTTTTCTTTGATATATTTTTTTTGTCTACGTTTTTGTACTCCCAGTTCTTATAGAAATGTGTTCCACTCGCTCCAGACAAAAACTACCGGGCCGATCTTTCTGAAAATTTGTAGGTATGTTCATTATGGGTCACGAATAATGCTAGATGTTTTAGTTTACCATTATAGCTGTTATTAACGGCTATAACGGCCCCTAACGGTTTTTCTTCCTCATGGATATCTCAGAAAGTAACGTGGCCGATATTTCTGAAAATGTGTAGGTATGTTCATTATGGGTCACGGATGATGCCCGATGTTTAAGTTTACCGTTATAGCCGTTATTAACGGCCCATAATGGTTTTCTTCTTTATGGAAAATCTGAGAAAGTTCTAGGCCGATCTTTCTGAAAATTTGTAAATATGTTCATTATAGGTCACAGATGATGGCCGATGTTTACCAGAATAGCCATTACTAACGGTTACACCAGCCAAGACGGTTTTCCTCTTTATGGAATATCTCACATGATCAAGGCTGTGCTCGTAACGTACAAGCGTAATGCATGTAAATGTGAATTTTGAACTGTTTCTGCATTTGATACTAATCAAGTCTTCAAAAGTTAGTATATAGATGTGAATTTTGAACTATTTGTGCATTTGATACTAAGCAAGTCTTCAAAAGTTAGTATCGTATATATACAAGTATTTGTGTTACATCTTCAGCGTGAGTAGACTAAGCAATGAAAGAAGAGAAGGTGCAATCACTCCTCTCTCCCTCTCTCTCTCTCTCCTCTCTCTCTCTCTCTCTCTTCTCTCTCTCTCTCTCTCTCTTTTCCCAGCCCCTCTTGCCTCTTTTAAATAAGGACCAAGTTTTTTCCTAATGTCTCTGACTCTTCTACTGAAGTCCTCTCCACGAAAATAGATGTGCCTTTCAGCTTACCTTTAGCTCTCAGAATGTCTTCTTTGTCTTTGAAAATGTACACCTCAGCCACAATCGGAGAGTCCTTCTTGGAGGATACACGGTTGCACGCGGTCGAATTGACACTCTCCTGTCAGTTCCGTTGGTCCACAATCAGGTTCCCGGACACTGTCTTCACAATCCTTCCACGTTTCATTGTCTTTGCGAGGTATTCCATGGAATATGAGGTATTTCCGTTTTGATCTGTCTTCAAGTTCATCAGTTCTGCGCTCAAGATTTTCACATCTAGTTTTTAACATTTCATTTTCACTTTGCAGGGCTTTCTTTGCTTGACTTAACGGCAAAACCTCCTCCTCGAGTGTCGCCATTTTGTTATTTCAGACTTCTAAATTCGTCTTTCAATTCCTTGATGTCACTTTGCATTACGTCGAACTTTGTATTTAAGTCATGGTTCATTTTTAACAAAGTGTCCATCACCTCATTGACAGTGTGGTCAGCTTTTCCGTCTGAAGATTGGCGTCCAGGGGAATCCACGTTGTCCATGCTGTTCATCTTCCCAGCAGAGGTCAGTCGTGACTGTCGGGTTTCCTTGCCATAAAGTGGCCCGGGGGTTTTTTCCCGTCCCCACAAGGTGTAAAAGGCCCCCCCGAACAGAAGTGTAGCAACACTCCCACGGACCCCGGTTCCCCTGTGTCGAACCCCAAAGGGTCAGCAAAAACATGGCCTTTTCCTTTTTGCTCTCGGGTACATGAAGCGACAAACACAGCAAAAAAAACCCCACAACCGCCTAAAGGTGAGGGGAGACGGGATGGCTTATGGTATCGTCTAAAAGTGTGCGAAAAATGTTAAAACTTTAACTTTTGAATGGGCAACCGAAATTCCGAAATTGCGGAGTCAGAATGAGGCCTTCTCTGTAACATCCCGCTGCTCCCTTAAAAAGTTTTAGGTGTAATTAAGAACCCGAACGATTTCTTGTATGGCGACTGGTAATCCCCAAATTACAAAACTCTTTTTGTACTTTGTAATTAAATTTGGTTAAAGCTGACCCGTAGCGGGAACATAGATTCCCAAAAAGGAATAATGTTACGTTTTGAAAAAAAGGGGAAAGTAACTGGGTTACAAGTTGTACGCTTTAGACAAAAAAGGTTTTTCTTTGTTTGGGGTAACAGGGTGTAGAGCGGTTTCAATGTTTCATTAAAAATTTAGACAAGAAAAAACTGAGCAGGGGGCAGGAATGGCAATCAAACGCAAAACAATGGGGGATACAGTTTTTAAGAGCGTTTAAAAAAATAGTTTAGGAGCCATTGGTCTATGAATAAAAACAAATTTGTAAAGAATGCCCTAAGTAAATTTGATTTGGAGTTTCACCTATATTGACACATTCTTTTAAGGTATACCAAGACCAACTGAGTCAAAGATGTTATGTCCAAAATGTTCATCTGCTGAGGAAGATGAGACCCATTTGTCTTTATGTGTCCACTTATAGTGATTTAAGAAAAGAATCTTTCCCAAAAAAACAAAAAATTAAATCCATGTATGTTCAGGTTATGTCTTTTACTTTCATCGTCTAACATTGTAACCGATGCGAAAACTGTCATTGTACTATATAAAGCCTTTGCAAGACGTGCTGTAATCTTTTAGCTAGATGCCACTATTTTGCATTGTACTGGTAGACATGTATTTACACTGTGTGATTATAGTTTGTAACTGTATTTTGATTGGGCCCCAAACAGAATGGCCAATGGCCTTCTGATTAAAGAATTCATTCATTCTTTCCCTTTTCCTCTCTCTCTCTTCTCTCTCTCTCTCTCCTCTCTCTCCTCTCTCTCTCTCCTCTCTTTTCTTTTTTTGTGTGTGTGTGTGTGGGGGGGGGGGGGGCAGTCCCCGCGGAATACCTCAATTTTATGTCACAGAACAAACCCAAAGTCCATTTCCCCTTTTGTTCTCCGAAAGGCAAATCCAGTTCGCCTTGCCGTCAATAACCGTATTGCAGGCATGAATAGTCGACAGATGAGAACAATTCGCCCCGATGATTTAATTAATTCTCTCGTTGTTCAACAGCACGCATTTTAAAAAAAGGATTTAAGTGGAACCAAAAAAAAAAAAGAAAAAAAAATCCATTTTTGATGTTTTGGGAATACCCCTTTTGCATCCCTTAGAGATTGGTTGTCGGTTTTGATTTCACGAAGTTTTTCTTTGTCTCTGCCCCGCAGTCCCCCTCTCTCCTCCTCTCCTCTCTCTCCTCTCTCTCCTCCCCTTTTCTCTTCTCTCCTTTTCTCTTCTTTCCCCTCTCTCTCCTCTCTCCCCTGTTTGTCGGCTGTCGTTTGTCTCTGCTGTCTGTCTTTCTCCTCTCCCCCCTCCCTTCCCATTTTTTATACACCATTCTCCTTTTTTCATCATGTCTGTCTGTCTCGTTCCTGATTGGGCTGTCTGCATCTGGTGTGTGTGTGTGTGTGTGTGTGTGTGTGTGTGTGTGTGTGTGTGGTTGGTTTCATGCCTGCCTGTCTCTGTTCCTGCTTTGATGTTTCTGTCCATGTCTATTGTTCTTCTGTCTGCCTGTCTCAGGTTCTTTCTGTCCGTCTCTGCCTCTGTGTTTCTTTGTCGTAGGTCTGCGTATCTCATCTCCCGTTCACTTGGCTGTCTATCGTCTATGCCCTGGGTGTGTGTGTGTGCGTGTGTGTGTGGGGTGTATGTGTGTGTGTGTGTGTGCGTGTGTGTGTGTGTGTGTGTGTGTGTGTGTGTGGTGTGTGTGTGGTGTGTGTGTGTGTGTGTGTGTGTAAGTCAAAGTCAAAATTTTATTTCCAGATGGAACATTGAATAAGCAGAGAAACTGCTTTTTTACATCAAGCCATCATAACAAATTTGAATAATAAAATAATGAAAACGAAGAAATACAAGAGTGAAAACCAGCGGAAAAGGGTGGGGGAGGTGGTGGGGTGAAATCTGAGGGGGATGAGGAGGGGAGAGGAAATAGGAGGAGGGAGGGGTAGGATGGAGGCGTGGGGGTGGAGGGAGAAGGAGTACAAAAAAGAATTCAAGCCTGTTATAATTATCATATCAAGGAAATAACAAGAGAGAGAGGAGAGAGAGAGAGAGAGAGAGAAGGAGAGAGAGAGAGAAAAGAGAAAGAGAGTTAAGTTATGTACAATATCAATACATTGTCTACAAACCCATACACAGCATAAACAAAAACATTGTACATAGGCATAAAACATACCACAAGGATACATCATGTAAAATCACTGAAAAGTTATTTCAAAGGAATTTGAGAAAATATTGATTGCTACCCATCCATGAGATGCTTTTTCAGATTTTTCTTAAACTGATTTTGTTTCTTTATGTTTTTTCAAAGTGATTGGTAGCTTGTTCCATACATTTCCACCGGAATACAAAAGACTAGATTTATAAAGATTATTTTTTGGGTCTAGGAAAGGAAAAATAAATGACTAGTCTATAAGTGTTAGTTGTAAATGAATCTCTTTCTTTTTAGGAGCATATCCGTTTGTAACTTTAAATGCATGCATACTGCCTTGTGAAAAAAAGTTGTTGTAGAAGGTTAACATATTAAGTTGTTTATAGTCTTCTGTTGTAAGGGTGCTTGATTTTAGTAATACTAATTTTAATGCTCTTTTATACATTCAAAGGATAATTTCAAGTTGGTTTCACTGCAGTTATCCCATGGGGTTGATGCATAATCATGATTGATAGAATATGAGCACAAAAAAAGAGCTTTCGAGAATGGGTGTCCAGGAAGTTCTTAATCTTGGCAAATTGAAGTAATTTGTTTGAGAGACGTTTCCCCATTGACGTTATGTGGTCGGTCCATTTTAAATCTTTATCTATTATTACTCCTAGTATTTTATGTGAGTCGACTTCTTCTATTTTTTGGTCAATATAAAACAATGGTGGAAATTTTGACTTCATCTTTTGTCTTTTTTGTGGGGCACATACAAACATGCACTTGGTTTACTTGCATTTAAGGACATATGGTTCAACTGAGTCCATTCGAAAAGTTTTTTTTTAACATCATTTGGAGGTTACTAGCTAATCTATATGGATCTGAATCACGGGAATGAAGAGATGTGTCATCAGCAAACATTTCGCATTTACTTTCAAGAAAAAGGTAAATCATTGACGTAGACAGTAAACAGTAGAGGGCCCAGTACAGAGCCTTGTGGTACTCCATATTTGATAGACATTAAATTTGACGTTTTATTGTTGATGTTACTGATTGTTTCCTATTACATAGGAATGAGGACATGAGATTTATAATTCTGGAGTTAATTTGTAGAGTTCCAGTTTACGCAACAGGAGAGAATGTTTTATTACATAAAAAGCTTTTTCAAAGTCTATAAAAAGAATCCAGTAATTTATTTTCATTTATACTGCTAAGAGGCTATCAATAAGCTGTACAAGGGGTTGTATGGCAGGAATGATTTTTACGGAAACCAATGATCGTCGTGGAGTAAATTGTTTTTAGTAAGATAAGATTAAGAAAAATTTGCAAGTGTTTTTAAATAGGTTTAGATAAAGCAGATAAAATAGAAATTGGTCTATAGTTTGATGGAATTGACTTATCACAGATTTATAAAGTGGAATTACTTTAGCTTCCTTAATTTAAAGGGGAAAGGGTTTGTTTCTCTATGCATAAATTGTAAAAATCGTTAGTGTATCAGTAATTATTGGACACGAAATCTTTAGTATTTTTGCATCTAAACCATCTAAATCGCGTTGTACCCGATTGTTTTAAGATAAAATTACTTTTACTAACGTCCATAACAGTCATTGGTTGGGGGGTACAGGAAAAGCTAATATCTTTTAAATCAAGGTAGTGTTTAAATGCTCAAGGCCCATTTTCATTGGACCTATCATGTGATATAATTTTTTTTTTGGGATACTAGCAAAAGGGTTGTTTAATTGATCTGCAGTTACATCTGTGATAATTTCCTGATTTCTTGAGACTTGTTTATTATTCAACATGTTAATGGCCTTCCAAATCGACGTGAATCCTTTGTAGAAATTAACATCTTTTGAAAGTAATTACGCTTAGATTTACGTTTCATTGAGTTTACCTTATTTCTTTGTTTACGGAATTCTTTATTTGTTCCGGAATTGCTTAATGATTTCTTATGTTGATTTCGATATCTATTTCTTTTGTTATCCACGGTGGTTTTGCTTCTTGTCTGACTCTTTTTTTGATGAATGGAGCATGTTTGTTTTTACACGAAATAAATGTGTTAATCCAAAATTCAGTTGCTTCATCGGGATCTCTTATTTAGTATATATATTCCAATTGTGCTGTGGCAAGGTCTAAAAAGGAAATCTTCTTCCTTAAAATTTTTAAAGCTCCTATATTATAAATCTTGTGCCCTACTTTTGGAATTTTTATACGGTTTTTGAACCACGTCAGACAAACGGGATTATGATCGCTACATCCACATGGCGGAGAGCATACTTCAATGATTGACTGTTTTGTGTTTGTATAAATGTGATCTATTAAGGTACTTGACTGCTCGTTATACGGGTTGGTATGTCAATAAGTTGTTCAAGAGCGTTGTAAGGTGTAGTTTTGATGCCACTTGGGTTTAGGTTTCATTAAATCTATATTAAAGTCTCCAAAAATAATAGTTTCAAAGCTTAGCATTGTTACTTCATCCATGAGAAAATGAAATTTATCTTGCCAGTCCAGAGTTTCAGATGGATTTTTGTATAAAAATCCTATAATAGTGGTTTATTGTTTTTCATACTGATTTCAATCCATACAGATTCAATCCCATAGTTTTCGAGGCTGTTTAGTTTTTTACAGTTTAATGAAGATGCTAGGTACACAAGTAGGCCTGTACTTTTAGGTTACACGGATCAAGTCTAATTATTTCTATCCCGGTATGCTCATATCAGCATCTGTTATTTCTGAGGACAAACGGGATTCCGCAAAACAAAATAAATGAAAGCTGTTTACCACTGTTATAGAGAATAGTTGCGACATCGTCTTTTTATTTCTTGAGTTGTTGATATTCAAATAGCTATTCGGAGTCCCTGTTTAGAAAAGGGCCCTGTGCCAAAGTTAAAGACATGTTGCAGTTAGTTTTTTGGACTTAGTGAAGAACAGTTTTCTTAAATTTTAAAATATATAGAACAAAAAGTGAAAAGGAATTTTTAAAAAATATATATATATATATATATATATAATATATATTATATATATATATATAAATAATATATACATACATATATACACATATAATATATGTCACACATACCCCACACTCGCTCGGGGCCCTGAGCAAGATACTGAGGCCTCGAGCAAGTCTTATAGTCAGTCTAACAAAATTAAACAATATACCCAAAAAAAAGACTAATATAATTTAAAATTAAACACAATCGAAAAGCGAAAATAAGCGAAAATCACAATCAAAGTGCGAATAGGGAAAAATTTCTGTCTATAAACTTTGAACCGGAAACGTGTTCGTTCTGAGAAAGCAAGAAAATATAATGTTTGTGGAATTCCCCAGCGCATACCCAAAAAATACTCATATGACCCATTCCTGCAGCAGGGGCCCAAAGCAACTGTCTACAACAAATTCAAATTATCTTCTTTTTGTTTGTGACTTCCACCCCAGTCCAGCTAGATGCAACACTCACAAGCACCAACTCCATACTGTCTTTTCCTTTTCTCACATACATATATACATATACATGCACACATACGCATGTATATATACAATCATATACATACACATACACACACACACACAACACACACACACACACACACACACACAAAACACCACACATATATATATATATATATATATATATATATATATATATATATATATATATATATACATACACATACATATACATGCACACACATACATACATACACATACACACACACATATTATTTTATATATATATATATATATATATATAAAATATACATATATATACATACACATATATACATATATACACAACAATCATATATACAACATACATACACATACATACACACATATACATGCACTACAAAATATAATCATGAGGAACATAAACACACATGCACACGCGCATGCTCGCACACACACACACACACACACAACACACACACACACACACACACACACACCACACACACACACACACACACACACACCACTTGTGTTTTCAACGAGCAGATTGACGCTGTTGCATTTGAGTGTTGACGTAGGAGTCATAAGGTTGAACCAAAAAATGGTCGTAAGGAATAGCGGGGGTGGTGTTTGTGTCATTGTCACAGATTGTTTGGGATTTATTACATGGTCATGAAAGTTCCAGTGTGCACAGGAGCAACACGGTTGGTTACCGGAAAGGGGGGATAATGCGGTAAGACTTGGTTTGACTGGGTTGTCTGATCGCAGTTTACAGAGTGGAGGGGGGGGGGAGGAGCGCCACGGGCATGTAAGATCAGAGGCACCTGAAGTTGTATCGGCAGTGTGTTGTCTCGGTGATAAAGGGGAGGGTAGTTTGGGGGTGGAGGGGGGGGGAAGAAGAGGGCCATGAAGTGAACGATCAGAGGCGCCTGAAGTTTGTGTCGGCATTGAGGTGTGTCGTGAGAAAGGGGAGGGTTTGTGACTCATGGATTCCATTGGTGGATACTCATGAAGTGGGGCCCCTGTTTTGCTGTCTGTGGTCGTCTGGAACCTATTCTGTTGGTTCTGGATAGGAAAGCCAGTTATTTACATTATGAACTGGACGGTTAGAACTAAAATGAGAAGATACTGGTCCATACCGTCTGGAGTTAAAATCATGAGATTGAGATGGAAACATGTGTGTGTGGTGTGTGTGTGTGTGTGTGTGTGGTGTGTGTGTGTTGTGCGTGCGTGTGTGTGTGTGTATGGTGTTTGGGGGTGTGTGTGTGTGTGTGTGTGTGTGTGTGTGTTTTCTGCCTTTCCCTCTCACATTGCACAAAATCCCTGAACGAGAGAGAGGAGAGAGAGAGAGAGAGAGAGGAGAGAAAGAGAGAGTGAGAAAGAGAGAGAGAGTTTTTTTTTATTCGCCTTTCCACCCGCTTCTCCTCCTCCTCCCCCACCTCCCTCCTCCCCTACTCCCTCTTCTTCTTTCGTCTTGATTCTTTGTCTTTTGTCTCTTTTACCCTTATCTTCTAATCTTTTCACGAACACTATATCTCGTCTTTCCCGTCTTGTCCAACTTTTTCTTTTTCAGCGTTCGAATTCCAGGACACATCCAAATCCCCCGGGGGAAAAAGGGGGG
>JAFLJL010016429.1:2844-21971 GCA_018398815.1 Conus ventricosus
ATTCTCTTGTATCAGTGAAGTTTGTTGCAACAAAATTCTGTGTGTGTGTTGTTGTTGTTTTTTTACTTGAGTGCAATGCTATTCACACAAGTGCCATAGATTTGTGAACCATTTTTGTTGCTTGTACTGCTCTAAAAAGAAAAAAAAAAATCTGTAAATTGATTACATAACGCCTTTATTGTACTGCCTTTGATTTTGATCTGTAAATGAATGACACAGCAGCTTTTTTGCACAGCTTTTTACATTGATCTGTGAACTGACGACATGACAATTGTATTGACCAATGACATGTGCAGATGTTAACCAGTATGTACCTCTGTGAAACGTCATGTGATATTGTTTGAATGTTTTAATGATGCTGGCAATGCGAGTTCTTTTTTTTTTTTTTTTTGTTTTGTTTGTTTTTTTGGTTTGTTTGGTTTTTGCCTCCATTCTCTGTGCTGTTGGATATTTTCTAAATTGCTCTTAGTTCAGTTCCGTGTTGATTTGTACATAATCAGTCAGCAGTATTTCAATCTGTTTGTGTGTACACGCAGAAAGATTTGGCAGGGTAGGATTATGTTGCTCATGCTTGCACACACACATGCATCAGCGCACACACTTCTGACTGCTTGTACATCCTCAAAGTTAGAACATGACTGCTCTTTCTGCTCCTTAAAGTTAGAACGTGACTGCTAGCTCTTTCTGCTCCTTAAAGTTAAAAACATGACTGCTAGCTCTTTCTGCTCCATAAAGTTAGAATGTGACTGCTAGCTCTTTCTGCTCCTTAAAGTAGAACATGACTGCTAGCTCTTTCTGCTCCATAAAGTTAGAACGTGACTGCTAGCTCTTTCTGCTCCATAAAGTAAGAACATGACTGCTAGCTCTTTCTGCTCCATAAAGTTAGAACATGACTGCTAGCTCTTTCTGCTCCTTAAAGTTAGAACATGACTGCTAGCTCTTTCTGCTCCATAAAGTTAGAACATGACTGCTAGCTCTTTCTGCTCCTTAAAGTAAGAACATGACTGCTAGCTCTGTCTGGTCCATAAAGTAAGAACATGACTGCTAGTTCTTTCTGCTCCTTAAAGTTAGAACATGACTGCTAGCTCTTTCTGCTCCATAAAGTTAGAACGTGACTGCTAGCTCTTTCTGCTCCTTAAAGTTAGAACATGACTGCTAGCTCTTTCTGCTCCATAAAGTTAGAACGTGACTGCTAGCTCTTTCTGCTCCTTAAAGTAAGAACATGACTGCTAGCTCTTTCTGCTTCTTAAAGTTAGAACATGACTGCTAGCTCTTTCTGCTCCTTAAAGTAAGAACATGACTGCTAGCTCTTTCTGCTCCTTAAAGTAAGAACGTGACTGCTAGCTCTTTCTGCTCCTTAAAGTTAGAACGTAACTGCTAGCTCTTTCTGCTCCTTAAAGTTAGAACGTGACTGCTCTTTTGCTCTTTCAGGTGAACACCTCTCTTTATTACCATGCAATCTTTCAGGTGAGAACCTGTCTGTATTACCATGCAGTTTTCAGGTGAACACCTCTCTTTATTACCATGGAACCTTTCAGGTGAACATAGATCTCTCTTTATATCTATGGAATCTTTCAGGTGAACACCTGTCTTTATTACCATGGAGTCCTTCAAGTGAACACCTCTCTTTATTACCATGGAGTCTTTCAGGTGAACACCTGTCTTTATCACCATGGAATCTTTCAGGTGAACACCTGTCTTTATTACCATGGAATCTTTCAGGTGAACGCCTCTCTTTATTACCATGGAGACTTTCAGGTGAACACCTGTCTTTATTACCATGGAATCTGTCAGGTGAACACTCTCTTTATTACCATGGAATCTTTCCAGGTGAACACCTGTCTTTATTACCATGCAGTTTTCAGATGCACACCTCGCTTTATTACCATGGAACCTTTCAGGTGAACATAGATCTCTCTTTATATCCATGGAATCTTTCAGTTGAACAACTCTCTTTATTATCATGGAATCTTTCAGGTGAACATCTCTCTTTGTTACCATGGAGTCTTTCAGGTGAATACCTCTCTATGATACCATGGAATCTTTCAGGTGAACATCTCTCTTTATTACCATGGAGTCTTTCAGGTGAACACCTGTCTTTATTACCATGGAATCTTTCAGGTGAACGCCTCTCTTTATTACCATGGAGTCTTTCTGGTGAACACCTCTCTTTATTACCATGGAATCTTTCAGGTGAACACCTCTCTTTATTACCATGGAATCTTTCAGGTGAACACCTCTCTTTATTACCATGGAATCTTTCAAGTGAACACCTGTCTTTATTACCACGGAATCTTTCAGGTGAACACCTCTCTTTATTACCATGGAATCTTTCAGGTGAAAACCTGTCTTTATTACCATGGAGTCTTTCAGGTGAACACCTTCTTTATTACCATGGAAACTTTCAGGGGAATGCCTCTCTTTATTACCATGGAATCTTTCAGTTGAACACCTCTCTTTATTACAATGGAATCTTTCAGAGGAACACCTGTCTTTATTACCATGGAATCTTTCTGGTGAACACCTCTCTTTATTACCATGGAATCATTCAGGGGAACACCTGTATTTATTACCATGGAATCTTTCAGGTGAACACCTCTCTTTATTACCATAGAATCTTTCAGGTGAACACCTGTCTTTATTACAATGGAATCTTTCAGGGGAACACCTGTCTTTATTACCATGGAATCTTTCTGGTGAACACCTCTCTTTATTACCATGGAATCTTTCAGGTGAACACCTCTCTTTATTACCATGGAATCTTTCAGGTGAACACCTCTCTTTATTACCATGGAATCTTCAGGTGAACACCTCTCTTTATTACCACGGAATCTTTCAGGTGAACACCTCTCTTTATTACCATGGAATCTTTCAGGTGAACACCTCTCTTTATTACCACGGAATCTTTCAGGGGAACACCTCTCTTTATTACCATGGAATCTTTCAGGTGAACACCTGTCTTTATTACCACGGAATCTTTCAGGTGAACACCTCTCTTTATTACCATGGAATCTTTCAGGTGAACACCTCTCTTTATTACCATGGAGTCTTTTAGGTGAACATCTCTCTTTATTACCACGGAATCTTTCAGGTGAACACCTCTCTTTATTACCATGGAATCTTTCAGGTGAACACCTCTCTTTATTACCATGGAGTCTTTTAGGTGAACACCTCTCTGTATTACCAGGAAATCTTTCAGGTGAACGCCTGTCTTTATTACTTCAGGCAGTATGCTATTTCGATCCATCTAGAGAAACAGACAATGAAGAGAATAGACTGATGACCATTGGAATCAAACGTGTCCATGGCAATGTGCTGCAGAGGATAGTTTGACACCTGAGCACAGACTTTCTCTCCTCTCTGTGTGATCCTGAGTTCCTTCAGTCTTTTGTCACTGATTGGGAATCCTTCTATGAATGATTTGACACAAACAGACATGTCTTCTTGGGAATCTTTCTATGAAAGGTTTGACAAACAGACATGTCTTCTTGGGAATCCTTCTATGAAAGATTTGACAAACAGACCTGTCTTCTTGGGAATCCTTCTATGACAGATTTGACAAACAGACCTGTCTTCAACTCCATCTGGAGATTCGGTTCAGCAGGAAGAGTCTCCCTTATATATGTATATATATATATATATATATATATATATATAAAATTAGAGTCAAAAACGCCACTCAGAATGCAAAAAGCGCTCAACCAAGCAGGGAGCGACATAACAGTTTAAAACAAGGTTTTAAATGAAAACGATAAAACCAACAAATTTGTTTCGAGCGCGCTGCTCTCCTCAGGATGTACAATCAGGGCACGCCACCGGTATTATATAGTGTGTTGTGTAATCCCTATGTATGTTTCTTTATCAGGAAATCTTGCAATTGCGCAAAAAAAGACCAGTGCCCTCTGAATAACAAATGCCTCTACAACAACATTGTGTACCAAGCTACGGTAACAACAGACAGTGATAAAGAAACATACATAGGGATTACGGCAAACCACTTTAAAACCAGATATGCAAACCATAAACAGTCCTTCAAAAATGAAAAATATAAAAACCAAACAGAATTAAGTAAACATATTTGGAAGCTTAAAGATAAGAAAATAGACTACAACATATCATGGAAAATTATAAAAAGAGCAACACCATACAACAACATTTCTAAAAAATGCAACTTATGTACTACAGAAAAGTGGCTGATACTATGTAAACCCCATCTAGCATCCCTGAACTCCAAAGTACAAATGGTAAACAATTGCAGGCATAAATGGAAATCTTTGTCAATGCAGCATTCCTTGGCACGTCCCCCCTGAACGCGCCCCAAAAAGAAAAATCTACAGGCCCCGTGCCACACGTGCAGAGCTCACGCACCCACATAACACACTATATAATACCGGTGGCGTGCCCTGATTGTACATCCTGAGGAGAGCAGCGCGCTCGAAACAAATTTGTAGGTTTTATCGTTTTCATTTTAAAACCTTGTTTTAAACTGGTATATATATATATATATATATATATATATATATATATATAGGATGAATATGATTAAAAAGCCTAAAATGACTTTAAAAGTGCTCGACCCCTTGGGGAGCAACATTAGTTAAAAGAAGTTAAAAGAGGAATCTTAAAACTATCTACAAAATTTGTTTCGAGCGTGTTGCGCTGTCATCAGGATGGCCCTCGGTTTGCCCACCGCCGATGTTATATAGCGTGTGGGCTCCCGTTGCGGTTGTTTGCACGTGCGGGTTGGCTGCACGTGTTTTTGGGGGCTTTCAGGTTTTTGTTTTGGATGTGTTCACTAACAACGATTTCCATTTATGCCTGCAGTTGTTTACTATTTCTGTTTTGGTGTTTAAAGTTGCTAAGTATGGTTTGCATAGTATCAACCATTTTTTCAGTTAAACATAGGTTGCACCTTTTTGAAACATTGCTGTATGGTGATGCTCTTTTTATGATTTTCCAGGATAAATTGTAGCTTGTTTTTGCGTCTTTAAGTTTCCCAGAATTTTTCTCAGTTCTGTTTGGTTTTTATATTTTTCTTTTTAAATGATTTTTGTGGTTTGCTATTGGTTTTGAAGGGGTTTTTTCAGTGATCCCTATGTATGTTTCTTTTTTCTTTTTTGATGTCACAGTACCCTGGTATACAATGTTGCTGTGAAACATTTTGTTGTTCAGGGGGCACTGCTCCTTTCTGGTGCAATTGCAAGATTTCCTTTCTTCCCTTTTTTGCTGTGTTGATTTTCTTTTGTTGATGGCAATCAGGTTTTTGAGGGTTGGGATACATGAGTACGATGTTTGACAGTGTTTTTGTTAAATATTTTGGCAATTTGTGTTTTTTTGGAAAATGAATTTTTTTAGGTTCAAAGAATTCTTTCCCTATGTTCTTTTGATTTCCCCGTCGTTTGGGGGGTTTCCATATGATTTTTCTTTTCCTATTTTTTTTGCTTTTATTTGTTTTGTTGTCTGGGTTGTATTGAAAATTTGTAATTGTATCCACTTGTTTGTAGTCCCTCCGGGTTTTTATGCTGCATTGTTGAACACTCTCTCAGCTGAAGGTTTGATATCTCTTGTTTTGCCATGGGTTGGTTTTCAAAAAAGTGGGGATGGTTACTTTTGGTGTGTACATAAGGGTGATCGTTGGGTTTTTGTAGGTTTGTAAATATTGTTGAGATCCGTGTTAGTTAAGTAGTTCACTACCTTTTTTTTTTGCTTAAATGGTAATTTTTAAGTTGGGGTTTTTGGAAGTTTTTTGCATAGTTCTTTTTCTTGTTTTCGAGGGTTTTGGGGTTGTTGGTTAGTGCAGAAAGGGCCCATTTTCTCTGTATACCCGATTTTTTCCAGTTTTTTTTGATGTTGGACGCGAATACCCGACCAGTTAACATGTTTCTGCCCCCATTGAACCATGGTTACTCGAATTTTGAGTTTCTTTTGGGTTTTCCCTGACCCGGGTTTCATTTCTGCTTGTAATAATGTTTTTTGGGTAAATGATTTCCTTTCTGCCCTGTTATGTCTGTGTGGTTACGGCAAACTTAGGGCTTTGGTGGGTTCCTCATCTTGGATGGAAAAATCTACTATGTAAAATGTGAAGAAATACTGTATTACTTTGTTTTTAGTTTTTTGAACCATTAAATAACTTCGTATGTGTTCTTCCAGAGGTTGTAATCAGAGTTTGATTAGCCCTTTTATTTTTTTTTCCAGAATTTTCTTCTTATTTTGCTAATTCAATTTGGTGGGTTTTTAGTTACATTTGGATTATTGTGAAATTTGGGGGCTTGTGGTTTGGTGTTATGAAAGCTTCTTTTGTTGCTGTCGCTTTACCGTCACTTAGGTCTATGCTCTCTGCAAGTTCTTTTTTTTTATGCGGATTGTCATGTGTATTTTGTCGGCTTTTTTGTAGTTTTTCGGATGTTTTTGTAAAGGATTAAATATTCCTTTTTTTCCATTTGTAGTAATTTGCTGTTTTATCGTTTAAAATATTTTTTTGTAATTTTGTACCTGTTTTTTTGGGTTTTTTAATTTTTTTGGGAAAAAACCAATTAAAGATTACCTTTGAAGCAAACAAAAAGGTGTGAACTACTTAACATAACCGGGATCTCAACAACATATATAAAAACCCAAAAAGAACCCAAGATACCCCTTTTATGTACACAAAAAAAGAAAACCACCCACCATTTTTATGAAGACCATACCCAGGGCATAAAAAAGGGACTTCCCCCTGTCATGCAGTAGAGAGTGTTCAACAAAGCAGCAGTAGAATACCCGGGGCCTACAAACAAGTGGATACAATTACAAATTACAATACAACCCAGCAAAAACAAATAAAAGCAAGAAAAATAGGGAAAAAAAATCATATGGTTAACCCCCCTACGACGGGAAAATCAAAACGAACTAGGGAAAGAAATTTTTTAGAATCCTAACAACTTTTTTCCAAAAAAAAAAAACAAATTTTCAAAATTTTTAACAAAAAACACTGCAAACTATCGTCTCATGTATGCCCCCCCTCAAAACCTGATTTTACCCCATCTAAAAAAATGAAAATCAACACCGCAAAGAAGGGGGAAAAAAAGGAAATCTTGCAATTGCACCGAAAGGGCATGCCCCCTGAACAACAAAAAGTTTTAAAGCAACATTTTAACCGGTACTGTCACCCAAAATAAAAAGAAACATACAAGGGATCACTGGAAAAACCCCTTCAAAACCAGATATGCAAAACCCCAAAAAAGTCATTTAAAAAAGAAAAAATATAAAAAACCAAAAAGAACTGAGCAAAATTCTGGAAACTTAAAAACGCAAAAACAACTACAATTTATCCTGGCCAACCCATTTGCAATGTTTTTAAAAAAGGTGAAACCCATGTTTAAAATGAAAAAAGGTTGATAAATCAAACCAAAATTAGCAACTTTAAACCAAAACAAAATAGTAAACAACTGCAGGGTAAAAGGAAATCGTTGTTTGTGAAAAAATCCAAAAAAAAAAAACCCGAAAACCCCCCAAAAAAAGTGCAGCCAACCCGACGTGCAAACAACCCCAAAAGGGGGGCCCACACGCTATATAAACGGCGGTGGGCAAACCCAGGGCCCCCCTGATGACGGCCCGCTCGCAAAATTTTTGATATTTTAAAATTCCTCTTTTTAATTCTTTTAATATATTTATAATATTTAAAAATTATGTTTTTGTGTGTGTGTTGTGTGTGTGTGTGTGTGTTTGGGGCGTGCGTTGTGTGTGTGTGGTTTTGGGGTGTGTGGTTGTGTGTGTGTGTGTGTGGTTGGATTGACCTTTTCGGTTAAAAATGTCTTTTAGAACATGAAAACGAAAGTTTAAAGGAAAGGGGGGATTCGCCAAAGGAACACAGAAAAAAATTAAAAACAACCGTTTTGGGCTTAAAATCTTCTTCAAACTGGAGATAACAAACAAACACGAGGAAGTGAAAATTTACAGTGGGAAAAAAAGGTATGGGGAACAATTTCATTGACCTGAAAAAGATTTGAAGGGTTGCTGGGAAGGGGGGGGGGGAAGGGGAGCAAAGGGGGTGGGGTGTTCGGGGGTTTGATTAAAAAAGACGACGTTGAAAAAGAATTTTAGATCTTGCCGACAACGTCTCTTTTTCCCCGTAACTAGCGGGTCTGCATGGTGTGTATCGGTGGTGTGGTGTGTGTGGGAGTGTGAGGTTTTGTGTGTGTGTGTGTGAGATGGGGCTGTCTGTTTGGTGTGCGTGATGCATGCGTGCGTGCGTGCGTGGTGTGTGTGTGTGTGTGTGTGGTGGTGGTGTGTGTGTGTGTGTTGTGTGTGTGCCCCCACCGATCGGGGTGTGTGGTGTGTGTGTGTTGTGTGTTTGTGTGGGTTGCGCCCACCGTTTTCTGTTGTCTGCGGTTGCGGCTACGTATCGTGTGTGGTGTGGGGTGCGGCGTTGTGTGAGTTTGTCGTGTGTGTGTCTGTGTGTGCTCGCCAAGTATCTGAGTGTTGTGGGGGTTGTGTGTGTGTGGGGTTTTGTGTGTGTGTGTGTGTGTGTGGCGTGGGCGTGCGTGCGTGCATGTGTGTGTGTGTATTTTGTGCCCGCACGCGTATCTGGTGTTGTGTGTGGGGTTGGGGTAAGGGGGTTTTGGAGCATGTACGACTAATGGGGGTAGGAAGAGGACGGGGGGGCACAGCGTTTTGGGCACTGGTGGGGGGGGACAGATGACTGGCTCAACCCTAAACACTGTGGTGGGGGAACAGGGCGGGGGGTCACAGCGTAGGGCACTGGTGGTGGGGGGCAGAGGGCAGGGTCACAGCGTAGGACACTGGTGGTGGGGGACAGAGGACAGGGTCACAGCGTAGGACACTGGTGGTGGGGGACAGAGGACAGGGGCACAGCGTAGGACACTGGGGTGGGGGACAGAGGACGGGGTCACAGCGTAGGACACTGGTGGTGGGGGGACAGAGGACGGGTCACAGCGTAGGACACTGGTGGTGGGGGACAGAGGACAGGGTCACAGCGTAGGACACTGGTGGTGGGGGACAGAGGACAGGTCACAGCGTAGGACACTGGGGGTGGGGGGACAGAGGACAGGGTCACAGCGTAGGACACTGGTGGGGGGACAGAGGACAGGGTCACAGCGTAGGACACTGGTGGTGGGGGAACGACAGAGGACGGGGTCACAGTGTAGGACACTGGTGGGGGTCAGAGGACGGGGTCACAGTGCAGGACACTGGTGGTGGGGAATGACAGAGGACGGGGTCACAGTGTAGGACACTGGTGGGGGACAGAGGACGGGGTCACAGCGTAGGACACTGGTTGGGGACAGAGGACGGGGTCACAGCGTAGGACACTAGGTGGTGGGGGAAAAGAAAACAGGGTCACGTGTAGGACACTGGTGGTGGGGGACAGAGGACAGGGTCAAAAGCGTTTGACACTGGTGGTGGGGGACAGAGGACAGGGTCACAGCGTAGGACATGGTGGTGGGGGGACAGAGGATGGGGTCACAGTGTAGGATACTGGTGGGGGACAGAGGACAGGGTCACAGCGTAGGACACTGGTGGTGGGGGAACGACAGAGGACGGGGTCACAGTGTAGGACACTGGTGGGGGTCAGAGGACGGGGTCACAGTGCAGGACACTGGTGGTGGGGGAACGACAGAGGACGGGGGTCACAGTGTAGGACACTGGTGGGGGACAGAGGACGGGGTCACAGCGTAGGACACTGGTTGGGGACAGAGGACGGGGTCACAGCGTAGGACACTAGGTGGTGGGGGACAGAAAACAGGGTCACAGTGTAGGACACTGGTGGTGGGGGACAGAGGACAGGGTCACAGCGTAGGACACTGGTGGTGGGGGACAGAGGACAGGGTCACAGCGTAGGACACTGGTGGTGGGGGGACAGAGGATGGGGTCACAGTGTAGGATACTGGTGGGGGGACAGAGGACAGGGTCACAGCGTAGGACACTGGTGGTTGGGGAACGACAGAGGACGGGGTCACAGTGTAAGGACACTGGTGGGGGACAGAGGACGGGGTCACAGTGCAGGACACTGGTGGTGGGGGAACGACAGAGGACGGGGTCACAGTGTCGGGGCACTGGTGGGAGACAGAGGACGGGGTCACAGCGTAGGACACTGGTTGGGGACAGAGGACGGGTCACAGCGTAGGACACTGGTGGTGGGGGACAGAGGACAGGGTCACAGTGTAGGACACTGGTGGGGGGGGACAGAGGACAGGGTCACAGCGTAGGACACTGGTGGTGGGGGACAGAGGACAGGGTCACAGTGTAGGACACTGGTGGTGGGGACAGAGGACGGGGTCACAGTGTAGGACACTGGTGGTGGGGGGACAGAGGACGGGGTCAGTGTAGGACATGGTGGGGGGACAGAGGACAGGGTCACAGTATAGAACACTGGTGGGAGACAGAGGACGGGGTCACAGCGTAGGATACTGGTGGTGGGGGACAGAGGACAGGGTCACAGCGTAGGACACTGGTGGTGGGGGACGACAGAGGACGGGGACACAGGTAGGACACTGGTGGTGGGGGAACGACAGAGGACAGGGTCACAGCGTAGGACACTAGTGGGGGACAGAGGACGGGGTCACAGTGTAGGACACTGGTGGTGGGGAACGACAGTGGACGGGGTCACAGTGTAGGACACTGGTGGGGGACAGAGGACGGGGTCACAGCGTAGGACACTGGTGGGGGACAGAGGACAGGGTCACAGCGTAGGACACTGGTGGTGGGGGAACGACAGAGGACAGGGTCACAGCGTAGGACACTGGTGGGGGACAGAGGACGGGGTCACAGCGTAGGACACTGGTGGTGGGGGTCAGAGGACGGGGTCACAGCGTAGGACACTGGTGGTGGGGGACAGAGGACGGGGTCACAGCGTAGGACACTGGTGGTGGGGGAACGACAGAGGACAGGGTCACAGCGTAGGACACTGGTGGGGGACAGAGGACGGGGTCACAGCGTAGGACACTGGTGGTGGGGGTCAGAGGACGGGGTCACAGCGTAGGACACTGGTGGTGGGGGACAGAGGACGGGGTCACAGTGTAGGACACTGGTGGGGAAGAACAGAGGATGGGGTCACAGCGTAGGACAATGGTGGGGGGAACGGCAGTCGCACAAAAGGAGGATGTGACATAAATGGGGGGGGGGGGGGGGGGGGGGAGGTGAGGTGCAACTACAGGGTGTGACTTGGGTAGGGGATGGGTGTGTGGTGGGGGGGGGGGGGGGGCAGGGGCCGGCGTGGATGCCAGGCATTAGTACATGGGTGGAGATGCAGGGGGCGCTGATGCAGGGTGTGATGTGATATAGGTGGAGGGGGGGGGGAGGCGTGACATGGGGGGGGGGGATGCAGGGTGTGATGTGATATAGGTGGAGGGAGGGGGGGAGGAGTGACATGGGTGGGGATGCAGGGTGTGATGTGATATAGATGGGGGGATGGGGGGGAGAGTGACATGGGTGGGATGCAGGGTGTGATGTGATATAGGTGGAGGGGAGGGGGGGAGGAGTGACATGGGTGGGGGATGCAGGGTGTTGATGTGATATAGGTGGGGGGATGGGGGAGGGAGTGACAGGGGTGGGGATGCAGGGTGTGATGTGATATAGGTGGAGGGGGGGGGGAGGCGTGACATGGGTGGGGATGCAGGGTGTGATGTGATATAGGTGGAGGGGGGGGGAGGCGTGACATGGGTGGGGATGCAGGGTTTGATGTGATATAGGTGTGGGGGGGGGGGGGAGGCGTGACATGGGTGGGGATGCAGGGTGTGATGTGATATAGGTGGAGGGAGGGGGGAGGCGTGACATGGGTGGGGATGCAGGGTGTGATGTGATATAGGTGGAGGGGGGGGGGAGGCGTGACATGGGTGGGGATGCAGGGTGTGATGTGATATAGGTGGAGGGGGGGGGGGAGTTACATGGGTAGGGATGCAGGGTGTGATGTGATATAGGTGGAGGGGGGTGGGGAGGAGGCGTGACATGGGTGGGGATGCAGGGTGTGATGTGATATAGGTGGAGGTGGGGGAGGGGAGGCGTGACATGGGTGGGGATGCAGGGTGTGATGTGAGATAGGTGGAGGGGGGGGGGGGGAGAGTGACATGGGTAGGGATGCAGGGTGTGTGATATGATATAGGTGGAGGGGGGGGGGGGGGGGGAGGAGGGGCGTGACATGGGTGGGGATGCAGGGTGTGATGTAATATAGGCGGAGGGGGGTGGGGAGGAGGCGTGACATGGGTGGGGATGCAGGGTGTGATGTGATATAGGTGGAGGGGGGGGGGAGGCGTGACATGGGTGGGATGCAGGGTGTGATGTGATATAGGTGGAGGGGGGGGGAGGCGTGACATCGGTGGGGATGCAGGGTTTGATGTGATATAGGTGGAGGGGGGGGGGGAGGCGTGACATGGGTGGGGATGCAGGGTGTGATGTGATATAGGTGGAGGGGGGGGGGAGGCGTGACATGGGTGGGGATGCAGGGTGTGATGTGATATAGGTGGAGGGGTGGGGGGAGGCGTGACATGGGTGGGGATGCAGGGTGTGATGTGATATAGGCGGAGGGAGGGGGGGAGGGGGAGGGGCGTGACATGAGTGTTGGAGGGGAACAAGGAGTGATGATTTCAGGGCGTGACATGAGTGGGGGAGGGGAACAGGCAATGACGATTTCAGGGCGTGACATGAGTAGGGGAGGGGGGGGAGGGGAACAGGCAGTGACGATTTCAGGGCGTGACATGAGTAGGGGAGGGGGGGGGAACAGGCAGTGACGATTTCAGGGCGTGACATGAGTGGGGGAGGGGAACAGGCAGTGAAGATTTCAGGGCGTGACATGGGGGGGGGGGGGTGGGTACGTTTAGGAGGAGGTCGTCGATACAGGGTGGCGCGCATTCAGGGCGAGACACGCCTGGGCGTATTGCGGCGGAGAGGTCGCGGATGGAGAACATGGCGTGGGTGGGCGTATTATGGCAGATGCGCTGCAATACAGGGCGTGACATGAGTGGGTGTTTTGGGCACGCGCGCGCTTATGTGTGTGTGTGTGTGTGTGTGGTGTGTGTGTGTGTGTGTGTGTGGAGAGAGAGAGAGAGGGGAGAGAGTATGTGTGTGTGTGTGTGTGTGTGTGTGTGTGTGTGTGTTGTGTGCGCGCGCGGCAACAGCAGCCCTTCCCAACAAACAAACAGACATCACTGCTTTCCAACATTTTTTTCTCACCCCCGTTTTATTTTTATTCAAAGTCATAAAATATTACAAGGTATTACGAGTTTCAGTGGCACCCTGTTTTAAACTCATGTGTGTTAGTTTAACCAGCGTTATTGCACCGCAGTAAGAATTTACATACATTTCAAGACTGCCAATCAACATACGCCCGGTCGTTTGGGTTTTCATTTAAAAAAATTACGTGGGGGAAAAAAAGGGCCCCTTTTAGATTCTAAGGTTTGTACACTGCCCCAATTCATCGCCATGTTTGTGGTATGGATGTACTTGGATTGGAACCGTTCAAGTGAAACCCAAAAGGGAAGCAAGAAGCGATGGTCTGATCATCACACTCATGGAGGAGACCTCTTTTCTTTGCTCTCTTCCATCAGAACATGCAGCGCTTCAGTGCCCATCATGTTGAAAAGTAAAGATTAGAGGCTTGCACGGGGGTACTGCAATCACCTTTTCCTTTGAAACAACTATACCTTTAAAATGGCCGGGCTCTCTCTCTTTTTTTCTGAAAACCATTGGAGGGAGAGAGAGAGAGAGAGAGAGAGAGAGAGAGAGATGGCAAAAAATCCCGATAGACAAAGCTTTCTCTCTTAAACTGTTAAAACAATGATTAGTTTGATCGCATGGCCCTGATGATAAACAGCAAGCAAAATAATTGGGGGGGGGGGGGGGGGGGGGGGGGGGGGGGGGGGGGGGGGGAGAGAGAGAGAGAGATGTTTGAGAAAACATCGACAGACCAGTATGAAGATTTTCTACAAAACTGTACAAGCAATTAGGATTGTTTGATTACATGCAATCATGGGAAAAGAAACAGCAAAAATCGATAAAAAAAATAAACAACATGATTCTTTTACCATAGCCTAATACATAAATTACATGAATAAATCAATCAATCAATCAATCAATTAATCAGTCAATAAACAACATGAATCTTTTAACTAAGACAAATACACAAATAACATGAATGAATGAATCAATGAATCAATCAATCAATCAACCAATCAATTAATCAATAAATTTAATCAATCAATCATTCGATTGATCGATCGCCCGACCGGCTGCCTACCGACAGGTTTACCGGTCGACCAGTTAGTCAATTAATTCAATCATTCATTAATCAATATTCATAAACCCAAACCCAATAAATCGATCAATCAATTCAATCATCCAATCAACCAATCCCAACTAAGCAATCAACAACTGATCAATCAAGCAATCGATCAATCAATAAATTTAGATCAATCCATCCATCCACCAGTCAATCAATCAGTAAATCGATCGATCAAACGATCAGAACCCCCGCCGCCAGCTGTGTGGGGTCTTTGTCTTCAGCGCTGCTTCTCTTCCGTCTGTTCTGTCCTTCCTTCCCCGATTTGCGACCTCCACCTTTCCCCTTTCCCACGACCTTTTGCCCTTTCCATGACCTTTGCCCTTTCCTCGACCTTTACCCTTTCCACGCCCGTTGCCTTTTCCTCTTCCTTTGCCCTTTCCACGACTTTGCCCTTTCCTCGACCTTTCCCCTTTCCGCGACCTTTGCCTTTGCCCTTGGCGTGTCCTGGTGTCGGTTGTGGGGGTGCTGGAAAAAAAAAACAACCACGATGGAACGAATTGAAGAAGCAGTGCAATGTTTAACGGGTTATGCATTCATTTTTTTTTTTCATTCATTTAATATTGGGATTTTTTCCCCTTTGGGCCTAGTACTCACCGAGCCCAGTGCCCCCCCCCCCCCCCCCCCCCCCCTACACTCTGTGGTTGTTGACACGTAGACAGGTAATTGACCTGATCATCTAGACCCTAATGAAATAATTCCCCCCCTCCATTCTGCATGTGGATAAATGTTGGCCCCTCACAACATAAAGGTGTTAACGACAATATGTCGGTCTGCTAGTTGATACATACGGGGCCTGATGATACAGGGACCTAATTCATCAAAACAAAAAAGTGTTAACGACAATCTGTCAGTTGCTAGTTGATACATTCATATCATCATCATCATTCTCTTGCCCATGATGGGGTAGAGGAGAGATGAGAGACACTCTCGATTTCCCCTTACGCCCTTTCATGGGCAGAGAGTTGATACATACGGGGCCCCTTTAAAAAAAAAGGGGGTTTAACGACAATACTGTCAGTCTGCTAGCAGATACATACGGGGCCCCTAAAATATATAAAGGGGTTAAGGGACAATCCTGTCAGTCTGCTAGCAGATACATAATGGGCCCTAAAAATATAAAAGGGTTAACGAAAATCCTGTCAGTCTGCTAGCAGATACATATGGGCCATAAAAATATAAAGGGTATAACGATGATACTGTCGTCTGCTAGCAGATACATACGGGGCCCCTTTAAAACATATAGGGTTAACGATAATCTGTCAGTCTGCTGCAGGTACATACTGGGCCTGATGATACAGGGACCTAAGTCCCTAAAGATAAAAAGGGTTAACGAAAACTGCCAGTCTGTTTGCAGATAACATACTGGGCCCAAAAAATTGAAAGGGTTCTTTAAAATACTGTCAGCCTGTAGTAGATACATACTAGGCCTGAAAATATATAGGGTTAACGATAATACTGTCAGCCTCTAGCGATACTACTGGGCCCTAAAATTTTAAAGGGTTAACGATAATACTGTCGTCTGTAGCAGATACATACGGGGCCCCAAAAAAATTTATAAGGGTAACGGATAATCCTTTCAGTCTGCTAGCAGATACATACTGGGCCAAAAAATTTAAAAAGGGGTTTAAAACGATAATACTGGCGTCTGCTAGCAGATACATACTGGGCCCTAAAAATATAAAGGGTTAACGATAATACTGTCAGTCTGCTAGCAGTTTAATACTGGGCCTAAAAATATAAAGGGGTTAACGATAATACTGTCAGTTGCTAGCAGATACATACTGGGCCTGATGTACAGGGGCCTAATGGTAATTACCCTCTTTGCACGAAGTAATATTGGGCCCTGACAATACGGAGCAAGCTTACGACATTCGCTCATGTGTATGCAGATGAATATGGGTCCTGACACTACAGGGGTATCATGAACTTTACCTCGTTTGTACGAAAAATAAATATTGGGCCAGTACGATGCGAGGACCTGATGGCATTACCTCATTTACATGCAGATGAATATTGGGCACTAGTGATACAGGCCTAATGCTTTTCCTCATTTGTGTGTAGATGAATACGGGGACTAAATGATACGAGGCTTAATGACATTCCCTCGTAGTATGTAGATAATCATTGGGCCAATATGAAACGAGGGCCTAATGAATTACCCTCATTTGTATACACATAAACATTGGGCCAATTTTGAACGAGGGCCTAATGACATTATCCTCTTTGTATGATATAAACATTGGGCCAATATGAAACGAAGGCCTAATGACTTATCCTCATTTGTATACACATAGATATTGGGCCAGTATGAAACGAGGGCCTAATGACATTATCCTCATTTGTATGCACATAATTTTGGGGCCCAGTATGAACGAGGGCCCTAATGACATTATCCATTTGTATGCACATAGATTTGGGCCAGTATGAAACGAGGGCCTAATGACATTATCCTCATTTGTATGCACATAAACATTGGGCCAATATGAAACGAGGGCCTAATGATATTATCCTCATTTTTTTTGGTACATAAATTTTGGGGCCCCAATATAAAACGAGGGCCTAATGAATTATCTCATTTGTATGCACATAAATATTGGGCCAATATGAACGGGGCCTAATGAATTACCTCATTTGTTACACATAACATTGGGCCAATATGAAACGAGGGCCTAATGACATTACCCTCATTTGTATGCACATAAATACTGAGTCCTGATGATGCTGAGGCTTAAAAAACATTTCCCTCGTTTGTACACGATGGATATTGGGCCAATCTAATACGAGGACCTAATGACATTTACCCTCATTTGCACGAAGATAAATGTTGGGTCCTGATAATACGGGAGCCTTGTCCATTACCCTCATTCGTATGCAGATGAATTTTGGGCAGTAGTGATGCGGGGGCAAAAACAGTTTTATGCAGATAAAAAATTGGGGCCATATAAAATGGGGGCCCTTACCCTCTTGTGTATGCAGAAAATATTGGGTCCTGATACTACAGGGTATCATGACATTACCCCATTGTTTGCAGAAAAAATATTGGGTCCTGATAATACAGGGATCTATGATTTTTATCCCATTTGTATGCAGATAATTTTTTTTCAAACCCCCTATAAGATATGTGTTGTTTTCTTTTGTCTCACGATTACAAAAAAGCTGACCCCCGTTGACTGCTGGCCTCCTTCTGTGGGTGATATATGTTTTTGGTTCTAGCAGCATGAGTGAGGGCACTCAGAAACGCAGCACTTTACCGGGCTGTTCGCACGTGCCGCAGGTCCAGGCAAAAGTGTTTCATGACGTAGTCGTTCGTTTTGCAGTAGACCTTCCAGGCCGGGCATCCGCATCCTGATCCTGACAAGCCAGTCCTGGGAGCACAGCGCCTTCAGTTTACGCCTGCCCCTGCCTCTCTCTCTGCAAACTCTCTCTGTCTCTGTCTCTGTCTCTGTCTGTCTGTTTGTCTATCTATCTATCTATCTTCTATCTATCTATCTATCTATCTGTCTCTCTCCCCTCTCTCTCTCACTCACTCTCTCTGTTTCTCTTCTCTCTCTCACTTTTCTTGTTATCTGTCTCTCTCTCCTCTCTCTCTCTCTCTCTCTCTTCTCTCTCTCTTCCTTCTTTTCTCTCTTTTTCTCTCTCTCTTCTCTCTCTTTTCTCTCTCTCTCTCTTTCTCTCTCTCACTCTCTTTTTTCTCTCTCTCTCTCACTCACTCTCTCTGTTTCTCTCTCTCTCTCTCTCACTCTCTCTCTCTCTCTCTCTCTCTCTTCTCTCTCTCTCGGTCTATCTCTCTCTCTTTCTCTCTTGACAATGATAGGATCATTCTAAAAGCAACCTAAAAACGCAGTAACTCGTTGATACTGATCCGACAATGAAAACCCTAAGTTTCTACGACTTGCGGACATTGATCCTACAAACAGACTCAGAAGTTTATTATTCAATTGCAAAGAGTAGATATTGGCCCTTCATACAGAGTCACAAATTTATGATTACTTAGCAACCAGTTTGAAATGATGAAACTGTTGCGGCAGTTTAGTAGGCTTTATGACAGAGATAATGAAACTATTTTTGTTGTGGTTGGTTTTTATTACCCTAGATTACGAAGCCGTTGGGGGTAGTGGTACATTCTATGACATTAATATGAAGCTGTGGGGTTAGCGGTAGGTTTAACAACGTGAGGAAAGTACATGTGGTAGTCGTAATTGTTTACATGTTCTGGCGGTGCGCTAACATTAATATTCAAAATTTCTTTACTTTTACAACTAAAATTATGAACCTGTTGTTGGAGTCTTGAGTTTGATTACCGAAAATTAGGAACCAGTCGTATTAATGATAGGTTTAATGGCCTAAATCATGAATTTGTTAGGGCAGTCGTAGGTGTAATGACCTAGATAATGAATTGCTATATTACCATTAGGTTTTGGTGTTGTGCTGCTTTGGTTAGAGCGACACTTCTTGCAGGATTTCCGGCAGTTGGTTGTCATCCAATAAGAGTTTCTTTCACATTCACCCCGTGACGCCCAGTCACTGCATTTCCGGTCGCCATAGTCGTTTTTGCAGTTATCTGCAAGAAGAAAAAAAAAAGATAGAGATGCCCCCGAAGGAGTTACCTGGGAGTTACTTTCGATCAAGAAATGTTGATCCAGACTGACTCCCGGGGTGTACGATGGATAGATGAATGACTGAATAACTAAGATGAGAGAATTGAAGAAGAGGGTCTCGTGGCTACCTGACCTGCAGCATTAGCGCGCGCGCGCGCGTGTGTGTGTGTGTGTGTGTGTGTGTGTGTGTGCGTGTGTTGTGTGTGTGTGTGTGTGCGTGCGTGCGTGCGTGCGTGAGTGCGTGCGTGCGTGCGTGTGTG
>JAFLJL010016430.1:0-21481 GCA_018398815.1 Conus ventricosus
AACTTAACTTATCAGCCACATTATTACTTTCAAACCCACATCTGATATATGCATATTGACATGAGTGTAATACCCTAGCGGTACACAAAGTTGTTGATCTTTATAAAAATTTTGCAACTGTGACTGCGAAATAAACCATGGCAATTTCAGCAACATATGAACCATATAAGACAGTATTGACATATCAATGTTATACATCGAATACCTTTCTCCTCATAGAGTGGGGTCAACACTGAGCATTCAAACAAAAGATGATTGTACAGACATGTTTTCTCTGCATACACAAGAAATACCATGAGAATATTTAGTGTTTCCAAGCATTCAACCTTAATTTATGAATTAATCTAACAATGTGCCTTGGGCACGACGGTAAAGTAGCCATTTGTTGACTAGAATTCTGCTTATGCATGCATTCATCTGTCTGTCCCTCTGACATTCCACAGAAATTTGTGACTTTTTCACTAGCAAAATTAGACTTATCCGTGAAGTCTGGATGCTCAGTCAGTATCTGAACTGATTTTCCCATACTACTCTTTTTCCGCATTTCATTGACTGACTTTGAACCTGTGACAGTGCTGTTGTCAAGATGTCATCGACAAGACTGTTATCAAAACATGTGTACTGATCCTCTTCATCTACTTTATTATCTGCATGCATGTTTTTGTTGCCATATATCACTAGTGTGGTAAATGAATCTCTCACTTCGGTTGTTTCCCACTGCACTGAAAGCTGCTGTTGTCCGACCTCTTTTGAAGAAACCCTCTTGACCCTGAAAACCTAAAAAATTATCGACCTGTCTCAACTTGTCTTTTCTTTCAAAGATAATTGAAAAGATAGCACTTCTCCAACTCCAAAACCACCTTAACCAAAACAACTTGCTCTATTCGTTGCAGTCCGCCTATCGCACTGGACACAGTACAGAAAATGCTCTGCTGAAAATAATAAACGATCTTCTCTCTGCTCTGGATAATGGTCAGGTTTCACTGCTTTCTCTTCTTGACTTGTCCGCTGCCTTTGGTACCATTGATCACTCCACCCTCCTCACTAGACTTCAACATACTTTTGGCATCTCTTCTCAAGCTTTGGCATGGTTTTATTCTTACCTTTCTGGTCGAACCCAAACTGTCTCTGTCAATGGTTTTTCTTCAAGCTCTGCTGACTTGAATTATGGTGTTCCCCAAGGCTCTGTCCTTGGTCCCATTCTGTTTGTTCTATATACCCAACCCATCTCTGACATTGTAGCCATCATGACATTTCACCCCACTGCTTCTCTGATGACAATCAAATGTACATTTCTGGTGACATCTCTCTCCTCTCCTCCATCATTGATCGCTCACAGCTCTGCATCTCTGACATAAAGGCATGGATGACTTGCAACAAACTTCAGTTAAACAATGACAAAACTGAACTGATCTTCATTCTCCCAAAACGGCTCATGTCTACAATCTCTGTTCCTTCTTCTGTCCAACTTGGTACCTCTCTCATTCAGACCTCTACCACTGTGCGAAATCTAGGCGTTGTACTTGATCAGACACTCTCTTTTCAAAATCAGATTTCTTCTATCTGCCGTGCTTGCTACTTGGAGCTCGGCGAATCAGTTCTGTGCGCCACCTTCTGTCTGAAGAAGCCACCAAGACTCTGGTTTCTGCTTTCATTCTTTCAAGACTTGACTACTGTAATTCTCTTCTTGCTGGCTGTCCACAGAATCTCCTTGCAAAATTGCAGAAAGTCCAAAATAATGCTGCTCGCCTTGTCTCGAAATCTCCGAAAACCTCTCATGTTTCTCCCTTGCTTAAATCTTTGCACTGGCTTCCTGTTGAAAAACGCATCAAGTACAAACTTTCTTTGCTCTGCTACAAGGCATTGGATGGCCTCGCTCCATCTTACCTCTCTAAACTTCTGTCGACCTATACTCCTTCCAGACAGCTTCGCTCTTCTTCTGACACTCGCATTCTGCAGATCCCTCGTTTCCGAGCCAGAACACTTGGTGAACGTTCTTTTTCTTTTCAGGCTCCTTCCTGCTGGAACAATCTCCCTTCTGCACTCCGAAACTCAAACAGTCTTTCTTCTTTCAAGTCCTCCCTCAAAACAACCTCTTCAAAACATAATTTTTCTGCTCCTTCGCTGGTGTGTGGGTGTGTGCGTGTGTGTGTGTGTTTGTGTGTGTGTGTGTGTGTGTGTGTGTGTGTGTGTGTGTGTGTGTGTGGTGTGTGGTGTGTTGTGTGTGTGTGTGTGTGTTAGGGCTTATTGCTGTAAGCGCTTAGGGCTTTTGTTTAAGATTTAAGCGCACTAAATGTTCCTTATTATTATTATTATTATTATTATTATTATATTATTATTATTATTATTATTATTATTTTCCATAATTTGGATTAATTCACAAGGGGATAGATCTAAAGGATTGTTTAGTAAATTTTCCGTCTTTCTGTTTGCTCCTTCTTTTGCAAGACTGTCTGCTATTTCATTCCACTTATACCACAGTGAGATGGGACCAACAAAAATCAATTCTTATGCCTAGTGTAATGAAACAATGCAGGAGATGTTTTATTTCAAAAAGCAAATCTTTTCTAGCTTTGCAGTCCCAACGCCTAGTACTGTAAACTGATTTGGAATCAACACAAAGTAAAATTTGATAGAAAGCAATTGATGTATCATATGTAAGTCAAAGCCTTCAGTATTGCATATAATTCTGAGGTATAGATTGAAAACCCTTTCCTACATAATATGATTTCCTGACATTTAAGGTTGGTATTATAAAGCCCGAACCACTGTCAGAGGTTTCCATTACCGACCCATCTGTAAACACTTTTGGATTGATTTGGGATAGCTGTTTTCTAGATTCACAAACTTCAGTTGTTAAAGTATTTACATTATCACTTTTCTTTACCAAAGTGTATTTGTAATCAAAAAAGGAAATTTAGGTGCTCCCAAGGGGGCACTGGAGGTACTGCAGGAAATTCTGGTATAGCAGTAATTCAATATTACAATGTGACATAAATCAATGTGTGTTTTAATTGGTTGAATGTAAGATATGTTTTTAGACCTGTTGTTTTCTTGTATTGTGGTTTATATGTGTGTTGGTTGAGGTCTAACGTTATGTCCTAAATAGTTTCACTATATTTTCGTTTGCTTCTATGGTGATTTTTAAGTTTTGGTTGTGGAATTTTTTACACAATTCTTTTTTCTTATTTTCAGTTTTCCCTTAGGGTTGTCATTCAGAGGGGACAAGGCCGTCATCCCTGCACGTCCAGTTTGTTTCCAAGTTTTTTTTTTGAATATTAGATAACATGAATAGTCCGACAAGTTCGCAATTTTCGGCACCATATATGATCCCATTGTGACATCGAAAGTTGAATTCCTGCTTGTGTTCTTAATCAGGTTTCTTTTTTACTGTGCAGAAAAGGGTTTTCTTTGTGTGGAAAATGATTTCCTTTTCTGCCCCTGATATTTCTGTGTACTTGTTAAAAAATTTTTTTGCTTTAGTTAGTAGCTTTTCATCTTTTAGAGGGGTTTAGAAAATTACTATGTCAAATGTTATAAAAACTGTATTTTCTTTTTTTACTGAGTTTTTGAACCATTGTATTACTTCAATTGTGTTTTTCCAGAGATTTGGGTTCAGTGTTTTCTTTTATGTTTTTTATGGTTTTCTCTAAGTTTTTTTTAAACTAATTTTCCCTAGTTCAGATTTGGAAGGGTTTATCAATCTACATGTTGGTTGCTCAAAAAAATTGGGTGTGTGGGTCTTTAAGTGAATAAGGCTTCTCTAGCTGCTGGGGTTTCTCTACTCTGTCATTTTAGGTCCATTTGGGTACAAGTTCCTTTTCTTTTCTTTTGATGTGGTCATATGTAGCCTTGTCAGCCTTTCTGTAATTTTTTTGGATATTTTTGTCAAAGAGTTTTGAGTACGTTTCAGGTTCTATTTTGTAAAAGTTTATTGGTTTTATCCCCCTTCACAAAATATTTTGTTGTCATTTTGAATTTGTTGGATTTCCTTTTCTAACGTGATTGGAATTAGTTATTTTGATTTTTTGAATTCTATGTTGGGGTAACATTCTTCTCATTTTTTCTTTCCAAATTTTTCATTTCTTCAATGGCTGGTGGTTTCTCGCCTTTACTTAAAGTCGTATTATTTTTATCCTTTTTTTTTTAGCGTGACGACCGCACAGCGTGAAACAAATTTTGATGTTTTTAGCACTTGATTTTAACTTGCTTTTAATATAACAAATTCGTCCCCTGTGGTTGAGCACTGTTTTAAGATTGCCTGATCCTCAGACCACCTCCTCTCTCTCTCTCTCTCTCTCTCTCTTCTCTCTCTCTCTCTCTCTTCTCTCCCTTATTTATATATATATAATATATATATATATAATATAATATATATATATATATATATATATATTTATATTTATTGGGGTGTGTGTGTGTTGTGGGGTGCTGTTCTGGTTGTGTTGTTCTGTGTGGGAAAGTATGTATGTTTTCAGTTAGTAGCATCACATTTTTTTTTTGGTTGGAAAACTTGCTAACAAAATGGGTTGCAGAGGGTAATAAAATCTTTTGGGATATATTTTTATTCGGTGCGTGTTTTAGTTTTTTGTGCGCGTTACTCAAGTATTTTCCATTTGATTGTATGTGCATGATTGTTTTAAAACGGTGCAAAACGTGTGCACGCGCACCCTTACTATAGGCGTCTCCCTTACATGCCATGTGTGTTCTTGTTCCTTAATGGGATGCTTCGGGCTTGTAACGCGCGCGTGCCTGGTGTGCCAAGAAGAGAGAGAGGAGAAGAGGGGGAGGGGGAAAGGGGGAGAGAAGGGGGGAGAGAGAGAGAGAGAGAGGGGGAGAGGGGGGCGAGCATCATTTACGTCAAAAGAGGTCAACATCCATTATCTCTCAACTTCTACATGAAAAACGGATCATTTGTGGGTCATTCAGGTACACTTTCCTACTTAAAGAAATATTTTGTGCATAAGAACTCCATGATCACGGGATTCTACCATTATCTCTCTCTCTCTTTCTCTCTTTCTCTCTCTCTCTCTCTCTCTCTCTCTCTCTCTCTCTCTCTCTCTCTCTCTCTCTCTCTGTCTCTCTCTCTCTCTCTCTCGCTCTCTCTCTCTCTCTCTCTCTCTCTCTCTCTCTCTCTCTTCTCTCTCTCTCTCTCCTCTCCACGCGCGCCACGGACTAGTTCAAATACGCTATATCACCTCCGCCAAGCTTTACGTCAAACTGCAAAATGAATAGACGAGGGAAGAACTCAAGATTTGAAAAGAGGTTTAATGGACAAAAAAGACTTGAAACACTCGCTTCTGAACCCAGCGTGCTCTTTTCACACAACACACACACACACACACACCCACACACACACACCACACACACACACACACACGCGCGGCTGCGCGCGCGCGCGCCGCGCGCGCACACCACACACACACACACACACACACACACCCACACACACACACACACACACACACACAACACACACACACACACGCACAGAAGGAGAGAGAGAGAGAGAGGGTGTCTACCGGAATCAAAAATATATCTAACGTATCCTCAGAGAGAAGAGAGAGAGAGAGAGAGAGGAGAGAGAGAGAGAGAGAGAGAGAGAGAGAGAGAGATTACCTGTAAAATAAGTATATTTATCATTATATGGTTCGTCGTGTTCTCTAAAGAACTGGACTAGTGAGAATGCTTCTATCTTGTATTGCATTATAGAGGACAGAGGGCTGAGGTGACCCATGACTCCCCATGTATTCATCAATGCATCCCTACTCACCTTCTGCCGTGAGACAATATGAAGAACAGATACCACCAGCCACTCCGACGCAGTAGTCAACGTAGCAGGGTCTGCATGTGAAGACCGGTCCATCAAATAAGCCCATAGTATGGGATATATCGCTGCTGTCCTACTTAGAGTAATAGTGTACGTTGGAGTCCAGATGGGAAAACTGAAACTTAAAAATCGCGTTTCATCGACTTTATGGAAGTCTCTGGGACTTGAACTCAAAAATTCGGACCAACACTGCAGGTTCCCGATATATCTCGGGCCTGGTTGATGCCGAGATACTGGAAGCGTAAATTAAAGGCCTGGATGTAGCCTTCGACCAGAAACGGAACTTCACAGCATCATCATCTTGTTTTCATCTTCATTGATCGTAATTGTAAAACAAACGTTTCGAAGCCTTTGTACCTTTATTTTCTGTTTTCCTGGTGATCTCAGTTCTGATATCCTCTCCATATTGAAGCCCATGGTAAACTCGTGTCAAAGTCATCAGAATTGGTGAGTGCGTGAGAGCAGTCGTTAGATGGACGAAGCGGGCCCTTCGTTAGCACACAAGCATCGTCGTCAGTTGGGGATTTAGTTCTTGGTGTCCTGCGTATGTTACATCGGAAAATGCACCACTGTACGTTCACCGAAGTGACTCGATAGGGCCGCAGTGTCTCTTCTGTTAGGTTGCTTCAAGACGACCTGATGATATTGGTTTTCTCTGCAGGCCGTTTACGGTCAGTGCCCAGGCTACGGCGGGACGAATTTGTGTGTTATTTGCATGGGGGTGCCTGCCTCAGTGAACGACTTGAGAGTAATGCTACGGAGAGGCACAGAAGCCGAAACAAACAACAAACAACGAGCAATAAATCTGTGTTCTCTCGTGGAATAAAAATATAACAGCATGAACTTCAAGATGAAACAAATCGCCGTTTTGACAATCCAGCAAAGACAAATTGTATGTCATATTTGTCGTGGTGATCAATTTGATTTTGTAATAGAATGTCCGACTGACACTGATTCTCATGTAGATATGCGCCCAAAGGGGTTTTTGTTTAGCTAAAATCATGTTGCCGACTGATGCCTTCTGTCACAGTCGAAAGGATAATCTAGCTACATCGAGGTTCATCAAACTTCTTCTTCTTCTTGTTGTTTTTCTTCATTTCTTCCTGTTTGCCAATTCGGGAATTTAATTTTGATATGATGGTTTCCTGGTTTATCCCCATCTCTCTGTCTCTATCTGTCTGTCTTACTCTCTCTCTCTCTCTCTCTCTCTCTCTCTCTCTCTCTCTCTCTCTCTCTCTCTCTCTCTCTCCTCTCTCTCTCTCTCTCTCTCTCTCACCAATTGTGTGTGTGTGTGTGTGTGTGTGTGTGTGTGTGTGTGTGTGTGTGTGTGTGTGTGTGTGGTGTGTGTGTGTGTGTTTCTCTGTCTCTGCCTTGTGTGTCGTCCTATCTTCTGTTTCTCTCTGTCAGTCTCTCTGTCTCTCTGTCTGCTTCTGTCTGTCTTTCTGCGTCCGTCTCTGTCTCTGTCTGTCTGTCTGTCTGTCTGTCTGTCTCTCTCTCTCTCTCTCTCTCTCTCTCTCTCTCTCTCTCTCTCTCTCTCTGGTATAAATCCCTCCTATTCTCTCTGCCTGGCTGGCTGGCTGGTTGGCTCTCTCTCTCTCTCTCTCTCTCTCTCTCTGATTGTGTGTGTGTGCGCGTGTGTGTGTGTGCGTTGGATATAGAGATAGAGATAGAGAGAGAGATTCTGTGTGTATGTATGTAAAATAGACAGTGAGAGTTTGCACTCTCGCACAAGCGCGCAGTGTGTGTGTGTATGTGTGTGTGTGTGTGTGTGTGTGTGTGTGTGTGTGTGTGTGTGTGTGTGGTGTGTGTGTGTGGTGTGTGCGTGCCCGTCTGTGCGTGTGTGTATGTGTGAGAGCGCGCACGCGCGCACGCGCGCGCGCGCGTGTTTGTTTATGCATGTAAGGATGTGTGCGTGAGTAGCACGAGGAGGGTGAAAAGGAGAAGCGTGTCAGCTTCATTGTTCCTTTTGTTACAGGTAGACGAATGGGGAGAGGGAGGTGGGGAGGATGGAAGATGGATACACACACATTCTTTCTCTCTCTCTCTCTCTCTCTCTCCTCTCTCTCTCTCTCTCTCTCTCTCTCTCTCTGTTTTACACACACACACACACACACACACACACACACACACACACACACACACACACACTCACACTCACTCACACTCACTCACACTTACTCATTCTCTCTCTCTCTCTCTCTCTCCTCCTCTCTCTTTCTGTGTCTGTCTCGCTCTCCCTCTCTCCCTCTCTCTCTCTCTCTCTCTCTCTTCTCTCTCTCTCTCTCTCTCTCTCTCTCTTCTCTCTCACGCACACAAATGCGCGCGCGCGCACACACACGCGTGCACCCGTTCACTCCTCACATTGAACGGGACGACCGCCGCTGTGGGCCCCCCCACCAGACCACCCGGCCGCTCCGTTTTCATCGAAATCAAAACATCCCCCCTTTCTTTCATCTCTTCCTTTTTCACCACTCTCCTCATTTCCCCCTCATCCACCCCTTCTCTTCCTCCACCCCCTCATCCTCTATCCTTACACCCCAGCATCCTCCCCTAACTCAGCTCCCCCCCCTCCCCTTTCCCCTCTTTCCAGTCCATGAGCTCCCGTCATCACCCGATCCGAGGCAACGCATCCACCCATCTCCACCCCTCAAATCTGTCTGTTTGTCTGTCTGGCTGGCTGGCTGGCTGTCACACACACACACACACACACACACACACACACACACACACACACACACACACACACACACACACACATACACACACACACACACATACGCCACACACACACACACACACACACACACACACACACACACACACACACACACACACACACATACACACACACACACACACACACACATACGCCACACACACACACACACACACACACACACACACACACACACACACACACACACACACCACACACACACACACTTTCCCACACCACCACTTCCCCTACTCCATAAGCCCCCGTTACCCGATCCGACGCAATGCATCGTCCTACCCCCTCGCCCCTAAAAAAATATCTTCCATCTCTCTCTCTCTCCCTCTCTCTCTCTCTTTCTCTTTCTGTCTGTCTGTCTGTCTGTCTGTCTCTCTCTCTCTCTCTCTCTCTCTCTCTCTCTCTCCTCTCTCTCTCTCTCTCTCTCTCTCTCTGTGTGCGCGGTTTTTTTTTTCACTTCTTTTCTTTTTGTCTCTTTGAACAAGCACAATGACAGTGTCGAGTTGATCAGTTCGTGCTGGGCACGCGTAAAACAAACCCCATAGCCCTTCCACAAGAGCCGAGCAAACCGCGACTTACTGACAAAATAATTCCCAGATTGCAAAGAGGGCAGGGGAGAGGAGGGAATGGAGAGAAAGGGCGAGGGTATCGTTGGAGGGGGTAGGGGAGTAGGGGGATGGGAGAAGAAAAAAAGGCACATGGAAGAGATGGAGAAAAGGGCGGAGTGTGGGATGTGTGTGAGAGGGGGTGGGAGCGAGTGGAAGTTTGGGGGGAAGAAGGGAGATCAGAAAAGGGAATGAGGATGCATTGGGAGGAAGGGGAGGGGGGTGGGCATGGTTGGGGGAAGGGGGGGGAGGGCAAGGGGGAAGAGGGTGCAGATTTGAGGCCATCGAGTCCAATCTGGTTGAAAAGCTGGGAGTCCCCAACTCGTCTCGTCACGCAACATTCGCATGCGGGGGGAGATTTGGGGGTGTATACTTATGTATAGTTATCCTCTTTATTTTCGGTTTGGTGATTTTGTTATGCATTTGTGTTTACTCCCTCAATTCTTCTCCCTCCCCACCCATTCCTTCCACACTCTTCTTGGGGCAAAGAGTGCGAGTCAGATTATTCATAACAGTTTCTTTTTCTGTCAAGAAAATAGTTTTACTCTCCTCGTGTTTAACGTTTATGAATTCTTAACTGAATGCATTGCCGGTCCGTCTTCTATTCAGCCTACTAACCGAACCGGTCAACAAAGCTGACGGACACACTTGGAGAAGAGAGAGAGAGAGAGAGAGGGGAGAGAGAGAGAGAGAGAGAGAGAGAGAGAGAGAGAGAGAGAGAAGTAAGTGCACACACACATATGTACATACACACTGAGAGAGAGAGAGAGAGAGAGAGAGAGAGAGAGAGAGAGAGAGAACACGTTTGCTGACCCTAGTTAGGCGAAACAGCCTATGTTGAATATTATTCTAAGCTGTGGGAAAAGGGGGGGGGGGGGGGGCGGGGGGGTGGGGGGGGGGGGGGGGGGGGGCAAGATTGGAACTTTCTTCCAGCTGGTCGATTGCCTTGATTTTGGAACAATTTTGACCTTTCTGCCCCGAGCTGATCGACTTGCCTTGATTGGATAAAATTTTTTGGCCCTTTTCGTCCCAGCTGGATCACTTCCCTTTATTTGGATACAAAATTTGTGATTCGGTTGTTCAACCAACCATTGAACATCTTTTAATTTGGATCGTTTTTTCCCAAGCCATTTTACCTCTTGCCGTTGCGAGGCCCAACGGCTCTTTAAAACAAACCCAAAAAAAAACAAACAACAAACAAACAAAAAACAATACCCCTGCACGGACGTAAATATTTTGGTTTTGGGGGAAAATTCATTTTTTCCCCAAACCAGGTAAAGTGGAGTGTTGCCAGGACATCTTCACAAAATGGCCGGGTTTGACCATTTGTTATTTGTTTTAAATCCGGCGCGCACTCCGTGCATTTTGCCCCCCATCCTCCAATATTTCCTTCTTTTTTTTTTTTTTAAAGGCTTTCTTTTCTATTTTATCGTTTTTCACGTGGTTCATCAGCTTCGTACACAGCGAGCTTTTTTGTTACGTTCCATCTTGTTTACAGTGGTGTGGCACCGTTTTAAAACTTGGAGTCGAGAGATCTCTATCCTCCAGCTGGACCCTTTCCGTTTGACCCATTGACGTGGGTTGCGTGGAAAGTCTTTCCCCCTTCGGGGAAGGGAAAAGATTCCACTTCCCACCTCGGGGACCCCTACCCGACCACTGGAGGAAGCCCTTAGGTCACCCTGACCGGGTCCACTTCTTTGGGGGACCGCCCGGGTTTTTCGGCTGCCATCCTCATCGTTTGGGAGCGGACCGTTCTCTCCCTCGCCCACCCGCCTTTTTGTAACATAGGTCGTCTTAGACATGTTTTGGTCTTTTTTGGGTTTTTCAAACCTCTCGGGATTGGGGTTTTTTCCCTTAATAGCGTTGGCGGGGACCCCTTTTTTTGTGTGTAACGCCCCAAAGAGGGTGCCTTTTGGAAGGGGTATCGAAAAAAACATTATGGGGGAATTTGTGGGAACGCATTTTCTTTAATTGCGTTTCGGCCCTTATGGCTAGGTTTTTCGGCTATTTTTGGACAAAATTTGAAAGTCTCAAACTACCATTTTTAGTAAATAGAACTGTATTTTTTTTTCCTGATATCAGGTCGATCAATGCTTGTATTCTTAATATGTATTGGGGGGCCGAAGGAATGAATGTTATTTTTTTTTTCCTTGTCGTTTCGAGGTACGAGAGGGATCGGGAATCATAGCGTTCGAACGGCTCACACTAACCACGGGTGGGAATTCCGGCCGTACCCCCCCGCATTGTTCCGTTCTTGTTCCTTTCCATATTTTTGTGACAGACGAAGGAGGGATTTTATTGGTTTAATTTTTGGGAATTTTGACTAAGAAGTTATCCTTAGTAGGGCATGTCATAGATACGGGAGAAAGGGAATCCATGAGTACGGGTTTTAAAACAAAGGAAAAAGTAAAGAAGTTATTAATTTTTATTTACCCTTTAAAGGACAGTGACATATTGACCTTTTTTAGGGCACTGTGACCCTTCACACTGACGCATTGCCAACCCCTAAGTTGCCACACATTGAAAAGACATAAAAGATGACTTCTCTTCGGGAGACTGATCTCCGCCGTGGGGCGGGAAAAAATTTGCCATTTGTTTCCGGCAGCCCCGGGTCGGGGCTGGCTGAAGGACCGCACCCGGACCGGCAACGCCATCCGTCCAGGCACCATCGCTGCACTGGGGCTGTTAAAGTGTCCCTCACCCTTCACTGGACACCTTCACCTCGGACTGGAAGACCACCCAGCCTGCACTGAGGACTGTTAGGGGTGCTTCACCCCTTCAGGGGGACTCTCGCCTCGGACGGAAGACCAGCCCACTGCGGCTCCCCCTTCCCTTAATCCCCCCCACGGTAAACCCTCCTGGGGCAAGGATCAATGAGTCTTAAGTCGTGGTGGTGGGGGTGGGGGTTTTGCGTTTGGTGTGGCCTAAGCCGGTCACTGATTTTTTTCTTTTTCGGGGGTTTTTTTTTAACCCTACTAGCCTGTTTGATGTTTTTTGTTTCTAGTACTTTTTTCTTTGTTACTAATGTCTTTGTAGGGGTTTAAAGCGGTTAGGGGGGGACGGTCGGATCCCGGGATTTGGGGGGTTTTGGGGGGTCTTTTTAATTTACTTTGTCCCCAGGTCAGTTATTTCTAAATAGTGCTTTTTCTCTTCTATCCCCCATTTTTTTTTTTTTTTTTTCTTTTTTTTCCTCTCTGGGCTTTTTTCCTCTCCTTTGTTATGACCCTACCCCACGGCTGCTATGTTGAAGGGGTTGTAATGTGAAGTAAAAATATTGTTAAAACCCTCTTTCATTGTGGCTGGGGTGTGAGGGTTGGGTATCGCTCCTTTCTCCCACTCACATTACCTTTTTAAAAACCCCCCCTTCGGTGACTCGCACGTGACAATTATGGTGGAGGGGGGGTAACGGATGTGTATGGTATAAAAACGACCCTGAACTCACTACCGCCCACCCTTGAGCGATCTGTCACCCTTGGGTGTATTGACGGGGTTGGTTGGGTGGTTCTAGAGTTATTGGGGAACCCTTGAGCGGGCCCGGTTTTTGGGGGTACGGGGCAGTGATTCCGTCTCCGGGGTCGGACCTTCGGCTTCCTTTCCGCTTCGTCCCGGGTTTTTTTTTTTGTTTTGTCTAGTACCGCCGGGGCATTTTTCCTAGATTTCCCGTTCTATGTCTCATACCTTATTTTAAAATTTGGTCTTGGGGGGAGAAGGGGGGGTTTTAAAACTCTAGATTAAATTTTCTTGTGAAAATCGCGATATCAGTGCTTGTACGTTTTGGATTTTGATCTGCTTTGCCTGTACCCAAGCGCCGACTTTTTAGCAAGGTAAGTGAAAGGCAGGTTTGCCAAAATTTGGGTTTTCTTTTTCCCACTTGGGCTTTGTTACAAGGCAAACTTTGACACTTCGTTCCGATACCGGTTGCGCAAACTTAGTCTTGTGAAATTTTTACCTACTTCATTTACGAAACGGGAAAGTTTTTTTTTTTGGTGTGTTATTTTTTATTACACTATTTTGAGGATCTGTGTTTTTAGTCTAAGGGATTAGCCCTAATTTAAAGGTTTTTCCCTTTTCTTTCACGCAAATACAAGCAGTGTTTTTTGCTTTTCTATCTATTGCTGATGTTAGGGCTTTTTTAATTGTTCAACACAATTTGTGTCTGGGGTGTTTGGATAATAAATTTCATTTGGGGTTTGAAATGGATGTACTTTTGGATACATATAATTCTTTCCAAAGAGCCATTTGGCCTTTTTCGGGCGCCCCCTCCCCCTTTCACCGCCCCCCTTTCATGACGAGCGGGGGGTTTGCATTTTTTCCCGTCGTAACTAGACGTGCGGAAAACGGGAATTCGGCGCTTTCGTCGTCCCACTGTTTTGATCGATCATTCGTCCTTTTGCCCAGTGACCGTTTGGTGCCGTGGCTTCGGTTTACTCGTTGCCAGGGGACTTAGTTATTTGTTTGGCCTTTGGGGGTACGGGCGGGGAAATTTTTCATTGTCCGTCCCCCCTTTATGCGTGTTTTTTGATGTTTTTGTTGCTTTCTCTTGTAATTTGGGTTGCTGGTTGGATAACGGGGTTGATTAAAAAGCCCAGTTGTATGGTTTGGTTTTTTTTTTTGGGCCCCTTTTTGCGGGGTAAACGTCTTTGAATTTTATTTTGAGAGTTTAACTTTTGATCCACATGGGTTTGTTACCCAGGGGGTAAATTTTTTGGGGTTCTTGGCACGCCGGTGCACAAGGGCATCTTTGTTACACATTGATGGTTTGTGTTTTGCGATTGATTAATTCCACACGTGTTGGGAAATTGTTTCATTTTGGGGAACTGTTTTCCAACAGGAAAACTTTGTGCTTGAACCACGTTTTTTTGGTCGCGGTTTTTCTCTTGAAGATTGTTGTTCTAAACGTTTTTGAAGTGTTAAAACAAACTGGGGTTTTTCCCTTCAGGGAAATTTCAGGGGAAATAACTCCAGCTTTTTGGCTAGTTATTGAATTTGGATACTCTTTCATTTGTGAGAAGAGGTTTAGTTTTTTTACTTATTGAGTTTACCGGGTTAATCGATTCAGTCGTTGGGCTAGCTTAGTGTGGCATACTCTTGACTGAAATTTGGTTTGAAAGAAATTCTTTCTCTTCAATTTGAACGGTTTTGGGGGATTGACTAACTTAGCCCCACAAAGTCTACTTTTTGACTTGGTTCAACTACTTTCTTGTCTTGTGAACATCCCTTTAACTGTAACCTACGGTTGGAGATTTTTGGGGGTGACTACCTTAGTCAAAAAGTCGCACGTAGGCTTTGTCATTTCTCCTTCCCATGTTTGGGGAATATTGGTACATTATTGACTACCCTTAGTCATATTACATTTGGGGAACGTTTTTACCCCTTTTTCCCTTTCTCGTGGGAATACAGCGCGATTTAGGGGATTGAGTTGCTGATACTTGTGAGTATACATTTTTCGGTTTCCTATTTTTGACTTTTAACTTTTTGTTTCCTTTTTTGGGGAACTTGATTTTGGGGGAAATAGTGTTGGAGGCCCACCTTGGTCTTTTGGAAAAAGCCTTCCTCGGGTGTTTGGTTAGGGTTGTCCATCGTGTTTGACTTACATCGAACCCTTACGTCATTTTGCATTCGTTCTTTTCAGTGAGTGTTGTCATTTGGAAGGGGGGAACCATCGTGCGGTGACCCTATGTCACTGATTTAAATAGTGGGTTTTCCCCTTTTGGGAAATTTTGGGATAGTTCTCTTCAACCCCCAGTGACATTCACAGAATCTTGAAAATATCCTTAGATCGCCCGGGGACAATTGGCTTGTGGGGGACTCAAACTTGGGGGACCTTTGAAATACGCCGGGTACTAAAGGGGAAGTGGGCACACACGTTGGGAAACCCCGTGGGGTTTCGTTCGCAGGGGCTGCGGGTTGTACAAATCTGTGATCACTTAGTGATTCGGGACTGCTTTTCAAAGGGGTTTAATGTCAGTATGGAGCACGTGGGCGACGAGCGCCGGATCACACTCCTCAACCGTGTGCAGGAATTCTACCAGGGAGGGGGGGGCCCATGACCGGCGCGACGCCCAAAACCCAGGTCGGGATTCTTTTGGTGGATTCGCCTCCATCCCGTGATGTCACATACAGGAGATAAACCCCCCCGGGTCACTCTCTCCAGGCGACCCCTGCCCAACCCCGGGCTCGGGCTTCGCCCCCGCCGTTTCTTCGGGATGACTTCCGCTTTCGGCCCTTTCCCCATGCCTCACCTCCTGGACCACGCCCATGGATCCTTTATTTTAGAATTTAAGGGGAAAAAAGAGAGGCAAAGAGAGAAAAAAGCGGGAAGAGAGAGAAGCCAAAAAAGGAGAGATGGAAGAAAGGGGAGGGGAAAAGAGAGGGAAGAGAGAGAACAAGCGTGAGGGGGAGGAGACGGGGAGGAGGGAGGAACGGGGAGGAGGGGAAAAAAACCAAAAAAGAGCGATGGAAGATGGAGAGGAGGAAAGGAACTGGGGCGAGACAGAGAACAGAGAGAACATTAGAAAGGGAGGCTCAAAACAGAAAAAGTTGACTTTGAGGCTCGTTTTTGGGGGAGGAAAAAAAAAAACTCCGGGCCGAACGGTTTAACAGTTAGATGCACCGAAGCACAGTCGTATTCTTCCGAGATGGGTCGATCAAGGGAAAAAAAGGGGTTTCATCAGGGCATGTTTTCCGGTGGGTCCGCCCAACTACAATGCCAGTTACAGTGCTACGATAACATGATCCTACATCGAGCACTTTGAGGCGGGTTTCCGCGGGGGTACCAGCTAAAAGCCAAGTAAAAACCCTTTTTCCCCACATAGCCTGACAGGGAAGCAAGGGGGCGTTTTTTCGACATTCCACCCGGGGCTTTCCATACCCAGTTGAAACGGGCCCGCCCAGACTGCACAGACGCGAGTCTTACAAAAGCATTTTTGCACAATGAGGAAACCTTCGAGGGAAAATTTTCACCATTCGGAGAAAAGCCTCCGGGCACCATGGAATACGGATGAAGCCTCAGAGATGGGTTTAAATTTTTTCCTCTTTGGGGCAACTCATGAGTTGGTATCTTTAGGGAAATGCAGCAAGTTGGTGAGGAGAAACCAAAAACATTCGCCAGGCAATCGAGGGGGGCTAAGCCTGCAGATGCGCGCGTCACATCGCATGCCGCACCCGGGACAAGTAGGAAACCCGTCGACGGGGGCCGGATCCCCAAAACCTCATCGCCCTCCCCGAAAATTTCTCCCCGATTTCCCGGGAAAACGAGCCAAGCCCAGGGTTTTTCTTCCCTGTGGGGAAAAGGGGATTTGGTTTTGGATTTTCCCAAAAGGAAGGACAAGGCAAATCCGATTCTCGCACTTTAGGGGGGCATTGGAGAGAGTGAGGTCCGACCCCCAAAATTTCCCACTTTCCCCGGTAGTGTGTGGCAAGATAGGGGGGCTTCAGGGAACAAGCCACAGCGGTTCATTAGAGCAATTTGTCCCTTTTTGATCCCTCGAGGAGAAGAATGCCCAAATGTCAGGAAACGAGTCACCTTCGGGAAACGATCTCAGTACTGGGAGAAGTCCTCCCATATTTTAAAGAAGGTGTGGGGGAGTACCCTTCACGCCTGCGTACCCCTACATTGGGAATTCATGTGCTTTGGGGGTGGCCCAACGTCGGGGGATCCACAGAGTTCCACAAAGTGTTTCTGGCACCACCCCGTTCCCAAGCACAGAGAAGAAAAGGCCCTGAAACCCCTCCTGAAGCCCCCGCCAGCAGGCACTTTTACCAAAACCTTCAACAAAACCAGTGGCGAGCAAAGGGCCACCCCCCAAAATCCAAAATCACGGTCGCAGCTACAATGTTTGCCGCCAACAGCTCTGAAACCCCGGGAAAACCAGGGTGCCTATGGCGTTGTTACATCAGCAGGTTCTGCAACCCCGAGTTGAAACCATGTTAAGGAAGCGAGGAGCAGACCCAAATGAATCGAACATGCGCTGAAAAGGGGAACGAGGGGAGGGATCGAACACCAAACCCGGGCCGCTTTTAAAGCCATGAACGTAAAACAACACATCTCGGGCAAAGGCATGACCCCTTTTGCTGAAAGTCCTTCGGGTGTTCAGAACCGCGGGGCTCGGGAATTGGGTGAAAAGAAAAGGTGTGAAAACTCAGTGGCTACGGACGTTGTGCAACAGACCAAGGAGACTTTAGGGAAACCTTCCTGCCCTTCCAGGGAAGCTTTTTTGCAGTCACACGCCTGGAGCAACGTTTTACAGCTTTTAGGGCCAGGTCACGACAGAAAAAAGTGCTGACAGAGTTGGGCAACACTGAGCTGGTTTTCCACGCCAAGGCCCTGGGAATTCGCGCGCGTGCTTCCCGACCCTAACGTCACGACCCAGGCGGGGCCCGAAGGAATTCAAGCTACAGAGAAGCCAGCTTTTGCAGTGCGTCAGGACACCCCCCATTTCCCCTTAGCAATGGGTGCCCAGAGAGGACGGGAAAAGAAAGATGACAGACGAGATGATGATGAAGGCGATTTCCCAGCCGGATGGAGTGCTGAGTCAAGGTTTAGGAAGAAGAAAGTCTACATGATACAAGTGTTGCAGAACAATTGGGGACTGGAAGGCTGTGCCTCAGGGCACAAGCCCCTTTTGGTGGGGGTATTTTCACGGACTAAATACTTTTGTTTGGGGGAAAATTTATTTCTTCCCAAACCATGTAAAAATGGAGTGTTTCCGCGAATCTTCACTACATTGGCCGGGTGTTGACCATTTTTTTATTTGTGTTACCTGCGCGCTACTCCGTGCATTTTGCTCCCATCCCCAATATTCTCTTCTTTATTTTTTTAAAAGTTTCTTTTCTATTTATCGTTTTCACGTGGTTTATCAGCTGTCAGGTGACCACTGAGCTTTTTTGTTTCTGGTTGCCCTCTTGTTTAGGCGGTGTGGCACTCGCTTTCGAAAATTTTGGGGTCGGAGAGACTCACTCTGCCGCTGGGGCCTTCCCTGTTTGGATCCACTTCGCTGGTTTCGTGGAAAGCTTTTACCCTTCGTGGGAAGGGAAAAATTCCCTTGCCCCTCTGGGGCCCATCCCGACCCGCTGGAGAAGCACCTTAGGGCTCCCCCCGACCCGGAGTCCACTTCATTGGGGCCGCACGGTTTTCGGCTGCCACCTTTACGGGTTGGGGGGCGGGCCGTTCCTTACCTCGCCCACCCGCCATTTTGGGAACAAGGGCTGTCTTAGACAGTGTCTTGGGCATTTTTTGGTTTTCTAACCTCTCATGAATTCGGTTTTTTTTTCTGCCTTAAAATGCGTTGGCTGGACCCTTATTTTTGGAACTGCCCAAAAGGGCGGCCGTTTGGAAGGGACGAATAAGCTTATGGGTAAATTTTAGGAAAACCCTTTTTTTTAATTGCGTTTCGGTCCTTTGTGGCTAGGGATTTTGGCTACTTGGGCTAAGTTGAAAGTCTCTAACTACCATTTTTATCAATAAACTTATTTGTTTTTCCTGAGATGCAGTCGATCAAAGCTTGTATTGCTTAAAAGTGTGGGGCCGGAAGGAATCGTAATGTTTTTTGTTTTCCTGTCGTTTTTGTAGGGACGAGACGGATCGTGGAATGCAGACGTTCGAACGGCTCACCTTTGACCAGGGGTGTGGAATTCCGGCCCTACGCCCCGCATGTGGGTTCCGTTTTTTGGTCCTTGTCCTATATGTTTGTGTGACAGACGTATGGGTGGATTTTAGTTGGGTTTTTTTTATTGAATTTTGACTAAGGGGTTACCTTAACGGGGATGTATAGTACAGGAGCAAGGATGCCCAAAACAGAAAAGAAAGAAAAAGTGAAAAAAGTTATTTTGTTTATTTACCCTTTTAAAGTGACAGGGACATAGTTACCTTTTACGGGACTGTGACCCTTCCACTGACGCACGCCGAACCCCTAATTGCCACACATTGACAAAGACGATAAAAGGGTGACTTCTCTTTTGGAGACTGACTCCGCCGTAGGGGGGGAAAAAATTGCCATTTGGGGGGGCACTCCGGCGGACTGGCGAAACCAGCTCCCGGACCCGGCAGACGCCATCCGGGATCCAGCACCCGTCGCTGCACGAGGATTTTAAGGGTCCTCACCCTTCACTGGGACACCTTCACCTGGACGGAAGACCGCCCCCGCCTGCACTGAGGGCTGTTGGGGTGTGCTTCACCCTTCACTTGGGGCATCTTCGCCTCGGACGGAAGACCACCCACGCGGCTTCGCCCTTCTTTGGGTCCCCCCCACGGGGAACCCCCTCGGGCCAAAGGGTCAGATGAGTCTTTGTCGTGTGTGGGTGGGTGTGGGTTTGGCGTGTGTGGGGGTGGGCCTGAAGCCGGTCCGATTCGTTTTTTTTTTTCTTATTTTTTTGTTAACCCGACAGGGCCTGTTTGATTATTTTTGTTTCTATACTTTTTTTCTTCGTTACTAATGTCCCCCTTTTTACGGTTTTGTTGGGGCGTAGCGGACCCAGGTATGGGGGTTTTGGGGGGCTATTTTTAAATTTTCTTTTTCCCCCAGGGCGTTATTCTGAAAGTCTTTTTTTCTTTTATCCCCCTTTTTTTTTTTTTTTCTTTCTTTCTTTCCTCTCTCGGCTGTTTTTCCTCTCCTTTGTTATGACCCATACCCCATCTGGACTGCTAGTGTGAGTGAATGGTTGTAATGTGAAGTAAAAATATTGTTGAAACCTCTTTCTCTTGTGGTCTGGTGGTGTGAGGGATTGAGTGATCGCTCCGTTTCTGCCACTGCACATTACCTGTTTAAGACCCCCCCCTGTCAGGTGTACTCGCACGTGACAACGCCCACCTTCTTGAAATTCTATTTGCTACACTCTTTTAAAATGTTTCCTCCCCTAACTATCCGCGTTACTTTTTATGCCTTTGTGGCCCATTTGTGGCAGAAAGTTAGTTTTTGTGACAGGCTAGCTTTTGTTGTTGTTATTGTTCCAATCTAGAGACTAGGTAGTGACACTGTCAAACACGGTCGAGGATGGTCTCTGTCTGTCTGTTTTGCAGCATCTATTTAAACCCGTTAGGCTTTGGGTGTAGTTTTGGCTACCACCGTTATGTTTTCTTTTTATTTATTTCTTTTTTCTCTGAAGATTAAAAGTGACCCGAAAACTTTGGGGCTGTCAGCACGGCTTGGTCGTGTTTGTCTCCGGGATGTGAATAGATCAGCTGATGTGTTGTAAACTGCTGTAGATAGCTTCATCGTGCCGTTGCTTTCTCATGATAGGCTCGTGTTTGTCTCCGGGATGTGAATAGATCAGCTGATGTGTTGTAAACTGCTGTAGATAGCTTCATCGTGCCGTTGCTTTCTCATGATAGGCTCTTCCGATCAAAAATCTAGTTGTAGCCTGGACATTTCTATTCCGTTACCACAGTAACCTACAGTATCCGACGGCCTGGAACAATTTTTGATTTATTAAAAAAGCTGTTGACGTTCATTGAAAAGGAAAAGGAAAGAATAAAATGACATGTTCGATCGGGTCGTTGAATTAAAAAAAAACAATGTTTGTTTAGATGTGTGGTGTCAGCGCTGAAAGGGTTCTATCTGGTCGGACAGGCTGTAGACATTGAAGAATCGACAAACCTATTCCATCTTTCACCACATGTAAAGAGTTCTCTCTGATCGGTCAGGCTGTAGACATTGAAGAATCGACAAACCTATTCCATCTTTCACCACATGTAAAGGGTTCTCTCTGATCGGCCAGGCTGTAGACATTGAAGAATCGACAAACCTATTCCATCTTCACCACATGTAAAGGGTTCTCTGACGGTCAGGCTGTAGACATTGAAGAATCGACAAACCTATTCCATCTTTCACCACATGTAAAGGGTTTCTCTCTGATCGGTCAGGCTGTAGACATTGAAGAATCGACAAACCTATTCCATCTTTCACCACATGTAAAGGGTTCTCTCTGATCGGTCAGGCTGTAGACATTGAAGAATACGACATACCTATTCCATCTTTCACCACATGTAAAGGGTTCTCTCTGATCGGTCAGGCTGTAGACATTGAAGAATCAACATACCTATTCCATCTTTCACCACATGTAAAGGGTTCTCTCTGATCGGCCAGGCTGTAGACATTGAAGAATCGACATACCTATTCCATCTTTCACCACATGTAATGAACGAGAACAATCTCTCTTGCTGTGTGGTCAGCTGGGCTATATCAACACGAAATTGAAGAACTGACCTTCATCTTCGGCCTACCAACATGAGTAGGAACAAGTGCAAAACTCTTCGGTAAAAAACGAAAAAACCCCCATAGCTTCACGCCAACGCGTTGATTGGGCCTCACCATTTCC